>JAXRKO010000058.1:0-105776 GCA_037039905.1 Formica aserva | reverse complement strand
CATCATCGATCGCGCTCGATTCGCCTATAGGCTACATCCTTGAAGTCGATCTCGAGTATCCGCAACGTGTTCACGATGCGCACACTGACCTACCGTTTTGCCCGACACGCGACAAACCACCTGGTAAGCGGCAGGATAAGCTGCTCGCAACCTTATATGATAAGAAGCGTTACGTAATACATTACCGCAACCTGCAGCAATGCACGCGACACGGACTTCGAGTTACAAAAATACATCGAATATTACAGTTTTCGCAATCTCCATGGCTTCGCAGTTATATCGAACTCAATACACAATTCCGAACACTCGCGAAAAATGATTTTGAAAAAAATTTATATAAATTAATGAATAATGCGGTATTTGGCAAAACGATGGAAAATGTGCGCAATCACGTTAATATTAAGCTCGTGACACATTGGGATGGAAGATATGGCGCAGAGGCGATGATCGCAAAACCAAATTTTCATAGTAGAAGCGTGTTTTCGGAGAATCTGATCGCCGTTGAATTGCGCAATCTCGAGGTGAAATTTAATAAACCAATCTACGTGGGTATGTGTATACTCGACATATCCAAGACATGTTTGTACGAGTTTCACCACGATTATATGGTACCTATGTATCGAGAGAAATGTAAAGTCATGTACACCGACACCGACAGTCTCATATATCACATCGAGTGTGAAGATGTATATGAGAATATAAAGCGCAACGTCGACAGATTCGATACCAGCGATTATGCGGTGGACAATGTGTACGGTATACCGCTCGCGAATAAAAAGATACCGGGTTTAATGAAGGATGAAAATAATGGCGCCATCATGACCGAATTCGTCGGGCTTAGGGCAAAAATGTACGCGTTGCGAGTAGATGGTAAGAAAGACACGAAAAAAGTAAAAGGCGTCAAGAGTAACGTCGTCGCGAGAACGATAACGTTCGACGATTACACGCGGTGTTTGAACGAAGAGATTGAAATGACGCGTCAGCAGTCTTGTATAAGATCTAAATTACACGAAGTATACACCATCCGCGAGACAAAAATTGCTCTAAGTCCGTACGATGACAAGCGGTATATCGTACCCGAAACCACCGACACGCTACCGTGGGGACATTACAAAATACCGTTATAAATAAAAATCATGTATATTTATTGTAAATAAAAAATTACGTATATTTATTGTAAATAAAAATTATATGTATATTTATTGTAAATTATATGTATATTTTATAAAGCTTACAATTTTGTTTATATTTGTAAAATATTATTATGTATTATTGTTAACATATTTATAATATATTATTTTTATCTATCCAAGAGTTGTGTGTAGCATCAAATCCCAGCCATTTCACATAAACCTCGTCACCCTTTTTGCGTATCACCTTTTCCACGAGATGTACGTCGGGATTAGCAACGCGTTGTAACTCGTATTCGTAAAATCCGCCGGCAATGGGATTTCCGCGCGAATCTTTGAGTACATAGGTCACGGGATTAGTTTTCTGCACTTTAACGATCTTAAACACTTCGGTCGACCAATTTGGCGTGTAACCTTTCTTAAAGATGGTCTTGACTTTACTCACGCGTACCGGATCGCCTACTTTGAATCTTGCCGGTGCCGCAATCTTTACGTTGCTGTATACCGTATTTAAAAGTTTATCGGCGATCGCGGGGGTAACATCGATAGGTCTCATACCGATAGTGCGATGTTTTCGCGCATTGTACTCTCCAACGAGCCGGGACAACGCGTCGATCCACTTGTAATTTCCATTAAGCGTAAACATTTTCCACATATTGTTCTTTAACGTTCGGTTGAATCGTTCCACGACCGAGGCTTTCATGACAGAGTACGTCGAATAATGATTAATGCTATGCTTCTTCACGAGTTTCTGTACATTTGCGTTGTAAAATTCTTTTCCTCTGTCGGTTTGAAAATTTTTCGGGCATCTTCCATCGTCTCGAATTATCTTTGCGATCGTATCCGACATCTCGTTTCCACTCTTACTCTTGAGCGCTACAGCCCACGCATACTTGCTCAACACATCGATAACTGTGAGTATGTAATTGTAGCCTTTGTTGAATCGTGCATATGGACGCATCTCGACCACGTCCGCCTGCCACAGATCGTCGTATCCATGTACTATGACACGTCTACGTGGGAAATTTTTTCTCGCTGGAGCATGCAATTCTTCCACGAGCAGCTGTTTTTCAGAGGTCTTTTGCGACATATTTGATCGAGGCATAATTTGCAATAATGAGATAATTCCTCCACGTATATTCTTTATATATCTTTCTTCTCCTGCGCTGAATTAGATGTAGTCTGCGCGTGAGTTGCATACCGAAGCATTTTCTGCATCTCATCCATCATTATTTGCAGCGTTTGCACATTCGTCTCGAGCGTGATTATTTTTTTCTCAAGTTCTTCCAGTCTATCTTCTAAAGGCTTGACACGTATTTTCACGTACTGTTTGTTTGCGGCATCAGTATCATCTTCCGGTTGCGCTACCCGTCGTATCTTGCGCGACCTTGCGTCAAAGCCGGAGGCTGTCTGACACAGAGCGTTATCGCGCACGTAATTTCTTAGTAATCCATTCCATTGATAGTATGAGTTGTTTGGTGTTCCCAACGATAATCCAAATTTATTAATCGACATTTCGATACAAACAATAATGACAGACTGACTCGTTTCGCCGACGCATAGATTAATTTATAATAAGGCCAGCTTCGTAAAGTTCCTCGATAATTGATAATATTTCATTGTCGTGGGCATTGTTGCCGGCTTGACGCGAAGCTTCCAGCAATCGCAAGCGATCTACCAACTCGTTGGGATCATTCCAATGCACATAATCGATCTTATTATCGTTTAACGCCATAGCGCGCGGTATGTTTATACCTCTTCCAGCTTTTTTTCCAGGCGCTATTATATTTTTAATAGAGATTAATGGCGCTATTATATTTTTATACTTGTATCCCTTGTTACTTAACAATGGATTACGCATATCATTGCCACGTCTATGCGCATTTGTCGCCAGTAATATATTTTTGTATTTAATTTTATCATCGTCATTGTATACGTCACCGTCGGGTATTCTCTTGAAAATCAACTCGTAGAGACCTGGTGTTCCCACGTATCTTATTCCACCGATAATTATATTGTCATCTTTATCCACATCAAAAATTTTATCACCAAGCATCATTCCTTCGTTGCAAAATTTAACACCGTAAACATAATCCATACTGATATTTTTATCTTGACTCAAAATAGCTCCCACATATTTTTGCCCTAGTGGCCCAAATGTTCGCGCAATGTATTTTGACCCTCGGATGTTTGTAATTGATATTGAACCGACGTCACAAGCGTTTCAGGCGTAGATTCGAAAATTTCTTCCACATACGGAGACGATCTTTCGTACATTATTTGACTCGATTGTACATCTTTTATCGGAGTAGAAGCAACCACATTCGATAATTGTTTCATTCGCTTACGTTTTGATTGATTTGGAGTAGAAGTTATTAGCGAATCGTTCAATGATATATTTGACCTTGTTCGCTTTGTTCCAGACTCTTTTTTCAGATGCTTGTCTTCGAGCATACTCGATGGTTCGATTTTCGCTTCATTAGATTCCACATTGATTGTATTTTCGACAAGTTGTTTTAGAGGTTCGATAATTGGTTTAAAGTGCCTCTCCAATGCGACGTCTTCCTCCATTTGACCGGTTTTTAAAGAACGATATTTTTTGCGGATTGATTCGCTCGTTTTTACAATCTCTCTCGCAATCTTCTCACGATCGTCACTGTCAATCGTCGTCGTCATGTTGCGCTCGGACGAAAATTTTTAGACGTTGCTCGATCGATGTATCGATAGCGACTAACCACTTTATGGTATTGCAAAATCGTTAAATCCTTTTCGATATCGTCCATTAGTCTGTAAACTGTCTTTATCAATCACTACAAATCCATACTCGTGTTGCCAACATTTCTGACAGAATGCGCGAAAATCGCCGTAAGACATGTCAGTATTTACATGATCGTTGTATACATGTTTCAAGTTTGTACCATCTTGTTTAAATAAAATCAGTAAATTTGCATTGTCCCGTATAAGATGCTTGGGTATCTTGGCATACGTTTGACAAAGATAGAAACAGTCGACGCTCGAGTGTCGACCCATTGCAAAGTACTCTCTTATCGTATCTTGCTTATCGCATGCCACGTCGTCAAAGATAAAAATGGAATTCGGAAGCGCCTCGCTCGGTGGAATAACGTCACTATTATTAGAGAATGTAAAATAACCAATTTCATCGATCGATAATAGCAAATTTTCCAAGTATCGATATTTCGGTTGTTGAAGTGATTTCGAGTATACGTACACATTCTCGAAATGTACACCGTGTGGACTTTCTATCAAACTTATCAACACGTTAGTCTTACCGCAATTTGAAGGACCGCAAATGATACCGCGTATAGTAGTCGGCAGCATGTTTCCATGCTTGCGTATTTCTTTCTCGGACATTACTCGTGTTTTATCGTCAAAATTTATCACTTTGATTATCGTCGCTTGTCGCGCGAACCGCATGTTTGCTCTCGCGAATCTCAAATCAGATTTTGGAAAATGAATCATCGGGACCCTATTTATAGAGGTGCACCGAATCGAAACCGCTCAGTCTCAAAAATGTTTCTTCTTCTATCGGTTGACAGCGATATTCTCGAGCTTACCACCGAGCAGTTACAGATTATCCCCAAGATTGTTTTACTGCGAGACTTTGGTAGCTACGTGGAACAATTGTGGGACAAGCTTCCCGAACATATAAAAGCTGACTCAGAGGTTCAACAGTATCGTCGATGCACGCGACATTATAATTTGCCGTGCCAACAAACACATTTCGACGGTCCAACACCGTTAATAAAAGATTGTGGCAAATGCCAGCAAAAATTATAAGAGGTTGCGGTTTGTTAAATCGTGCTATAAACGCACTTCCTATCGAATTACATATTCCAGGCTATCAGTTTTGCGGACCAGGAACTCATTTAGAAACGCGTTTGGCTAGAGGCGATCGAGGTATCAATCCATTGGATGCCGCGTGTCGCGAGCACGACATAGCTTATTCTGGAAGCAACGATCTCGGTCAACGACACGTTGCGGATAATATACTCGCCACGAAAGCGCGAACACGTATTACCGCGAGAGATTCGACTATTGGTGAGAAAGCAGCCGCTACAGCTGTTTGGGCGGCTATGAAAGCAAAGACAAAATTCGGTATGGGGATGAAAACAAAAAAATCATCGATGAAGAAAAAGACTGCGAAAAAACGAATACTTCCTATAGCGAAGCGCGGTGGTATCTTACCCATTTTACCATTATTGGGAGTTCTCGGTTCGTTGGCTGGCGGAGCAGCGGGAATCGCGAAGGCGGTGAACGATAGCAAGGCGGCGCAACGTCAGCTCGAAGAAATGCAGCGTCATAATCGCGCCATGGAAGGTCACGGTCTTTATCTCGCTCCATACAAGCGCGGACGAGGGTTCTCAACAGCGGCCAAGAAAAAAAAAACGTCAAAATAAAAATGCCTGCCGGTGTAACAACTAATGTACAATTGGAACAACTTGCAAGACGTATGCGTATACAATTTTTTAGAGGCGTTTTCATGCGCAATAATTTACCGATAAACGGTATACGGCGAAATGAGAGCGGTATCGTCAATTTGGATGACGTCGATGGTTTCGGTACTCATTGCGTTGCGTATGCAAAGAGGGGAGATCGTGTGGTATATTTCGATAGTTTTGGAAATCTTCGACCGCCCAAGGAATTAGTGCGATATTTTGGACAGATTGTTGCAAATATAGAATACAATCACACGGCCTATCAAAATTATAATCAAAGTATCTGTGGACAATTGTGTCTTCGATTTCTTCAAACGGTCGATGATCGATATGAATTTAAAGCCTGACAATTCACCGTCGCGACTCTGTATTCGTTCGACAGTTTTCCAGCATGTCACTCACGCTTACGTTGACCGGCAAGAGTTGCGTTCTTGCTGTAAGCTACTTTCCAGCTATAGATTTAAACGATGGCGATTACGAGCTTGGTTTAACGGATTTTGAAACTTATCATACGATATCGAACGTGAATTCTTGGAATAATAAATTTTATTTTGATAACGACGATAAGGAAATTACAATTCCCGAAGGATCATACGAATTACACGCAATAAACGAATATCTCCGACGTGCAATTTTGCGACATCGACGCGTAGTTGATTCCAACGATATTGTTGATGGCGAAGAACACGATGAATATCCAATAATGCTTCGCGCTAATCATAATACGCTAAAAAGTGAAATCAAATGTGTCTATAGAATAAATTTTAGTAAACCGGGCAACGTTGGATCGTTGTTGGGATTCTTGTCGAATCGTATATTACAGCCTCGGATATGGCACGAATCGGATGTACCGATAAATATTATTAGCGTAAATATTATTCGTATAGAATGCAGCGTAACTACTGGCGCGTACAGCAATGACAATCGCGTACACACGATACATGAATTTTCACCGAGCGTGCCGCCAGGATATAAGATATCGGAAACGCCAGCACAGATCATTTATCTACCGATCGTCGCACGGAGCATTACTGATTTAACGATACGCATTGTTGATCAAGAAGGACATTTGCTCGATTTTCGAGGAGAGGAAATTACCATAAGATTGCATATACGGCGGCGGCAAAAATAAAGCGTTTGACAAATGAAATGCTTGTGTTGAACGAAAGCACGGAGCACGCGAGAGACAATATCTTTACGAGGGACAATATTTTTGCGAGAAGGCGAGTGACTGCGGTATCGGATGACAATAATCAGATATCTGGTTACGCTAAAAATAAGCTCAGCGCGTTGAATCGCGAGTTTTTAAAATCATTGGGATTCGTCGTACGAAATACTTGAACGATATGATTGACATCTTGAATATCGGAGGCGAGCCGATCTTTGACGATCGTATCGTCAAGATTGAGACTCATACGTACAATCCATACGCCAACACAACGCTTGGATATAGCGACGAGATACGGATACCGATACAACATCAAGATTTGTACACGTTACCATGTGAAAGTTTTCTATACGTCGAGGGAAAGTTGAAGGTGCGTAAAGTAGATGAAGGGGCAAGAGTGGTACTGGGAAACAATTGTGTCGCGTTTATGTTTGATGAACTTCGATATGAACTCGACGGTGTGGAGATTGACCGAAACAGAAACGTTGGAATAACTTCCACGATTAAAAACTATGTCTCTCTAACAACCGAGAAAGGTAAAATCTTGGAGAATGCTGCGTGGAATATGTCGCATAATGCTGCTGAAGCTTACTTCAATTTTTGCGTGCCGCTAAACATACTATTGGGTTTTCGCGAAGATTATAAGCGAGTTGTGATCAACGCTCGTCACGAATTAATTCTGATACGTTCGCGCAACGACAACAATTGCATATTTGGACATGTTTCGGCTGAAGCTGATATCGAATTATTCAAGATACAATGGCGTATGCCTCATGTAATATTGAGCGAGGTCAATAAACTATCCTTGCTACGCGCGTTGGAAAGCGGGAGATACTTGAATATGAGTTTTTGCTCTTGGGATCTATACGAATTTCCTCTATTGCATAATACGACTAAGCATTCGTGGACTGTGAAAGCCGCCTCTCAGCTGGAGAAGCCGCGATATGTGATCTTTGCGCTGCAGACTGGCAGAAAAAATGCTGTGTCAAAAGATATTACTACATTCGACGACTGCAAATTGACCAACGTTAAACTCTATCTAAACTCGGAATTTTATCCCTACGATGATTTGAATTTAGATTTCGATAAAAATAGATTCGCCCTCTTGTTCGATATGTACCCTCGTTTTCGCAAATCTTATTACGGATGTGATAATGATGATGTGCTATTAAACATTTCAAAATTTTTACATTGCGGTCCTCTCGCGGTTATCGATTGCTCGCGACAAAACGAGTCTATCAAAAATTCCACCGTGGACGTGAGATTAGAGTTTGAGTGCAAGGAGGATATACCAGCAAATACCACCGCCTATTGTCTCATCTTGCACGATCGCGTTGTCGAATATTGCCCATTGACCAACGTAGTTCGTAAAATTACCTAGATCAGCAAATATCCCCTCCAATGTCAAAAATATATAAAGATTGAGATTTTGACGATCGACAGCAGTCGTACATCGTTCTTGCAATCGTACAGTAATATTATCAGCATGATCGCGCCAACGTTTGTGGATCTGAAAGGATTCATTATCGGGAGCAACTTTGTCGTGAAGGAAGTAGCGATACTGAGAAATGGATTTGTTCTTTCTCACTACTTTTTTGCAAGTCCCGTACCATGGCGTACGCTTACAAAATCTGAGAGATGCCAAGCTTCATGGCTAATCGGACATCATCATGGGCTTCAATGGGAGGATGGAAACGTTCCATACAGCTTCGCCAGGCGTTTGATTACGAGAGCTGTGATGGGTGCGGCGGAAGAGGAAAATGGAGCATCTCCTATCGTGTACGTTAAAGGACACGAAAAACGAGAATGGCTGGCCGATATACTTGACGATGATGCGAGAAACGACGTTATTATTGAAACCTTGGATGCGGACTATGAAGATATCACTTCGTTAAATAAGCTAGATGTTACTAATACTATGCGCTGTGAAAAACATTTGAAAAATTGCGCTTTACAAAATGTATTTAAAATATTCAATTGGTGGACGAATCATCATAAAGATTCACCCAAACATTTTTTAGAATAAACTATTGTTAAAATATATTTTTATTCTCTTTTGTTCTTCCCTTTTCCTCTTTCTTATCCCAGTATGCGAGTATTAAATTTCAGTACGTGACGTTAGATAGCGGCGTCAGCCACCTTATCAGACTACAGATGTTACATTTCAGTACATGCACATAGACTTTAAATATTTGAATGGTGTATAAATAATTGTTTTGTCGTTCAAAGCCGTTCGATAGCCGTTCGATAGCCGTTCAAAGCCGTTCGATAGCCGTTCGATAGCTGTTCAAAGCCGTTCGATAGCCGTTCGATAGCCGTTCAAAGCCGTTCGATAGCTGTTCAAAGCTGTTCGATAGCCGTTCGATAGCTGTTCAAAGCCGTTCAAAAACCGTTCATAGCCGTTCGACAGCCGTTCAAAGCCGTTCGGTAGCCGTTCATAGCCGTTCGATAGCCGTTCGGTAGCCGTTCGATAGCCGTTCGATAGCCGTTCAATATCCGTTCAATAGCCGTTCGATAGTGATTTACATATTATAATAATATATTATTCATATGTAAAAGACTTTATATAGTTGTCTGTGGAAACATGCTAACTTTTGTTTTCTTATCATGTACTGAGAGTAAGTGATTCATCCCCTACTCTAAAATGTTCGAGACAATGTCTATCCCGTTGTGTCCGTCATAAAGTGTCCGACAGTCTGACAAATTAAAAGTGTCTTAAGTGTCTAAGTGAAGATATCCAAAATGCCGTCACAAATAAACTTGGTATTGCAACGGGGTCGATGGAACGCGGCATGGTGGGCGGAGGATCTCGCAATGGGGCTGTTGAGAGCCCTGTTGAATCTCGTGGTATTTCAAAGAGTAAGTAATATTAATTTTATATTAAAATTATATTTTATATTAAAATTATGTTTTATAATATATTAATTATTTATAATATATATTATAATTTGATTTAATTTACTTTATAGTATGACTTTACTCGTGAGATCCGGATTCCCGGTTTCATTAACATAGAACATCGACAAGATGTGCGAATGTTGCGGCGGCAAGAGCACTATTTCCGCGAGGATGTGTGGGAGCATAACGGCCCCGACGGCCTCTATTTGGCGTTAAGACGTCTCTTCGGGCTCGAGCCCTACGAGGAAGACGTGGTGGAAGAACCGTGGGACGAGCCTCCGAGCAAGAGGTCGAAAAATTAATTGTATCTATTTTTTAAAAATTTTAAAACGTTCAAACTAGATATTTTAATAAGACTTGTATTTTTTCTGTTTCAGATGGAGCGCTGCATTATTATTATTATCATTATTATTTTTATTATTATTTTATTATTATTTTTATTTTTATATTTTTATATTTTATATCTATATATATATATATATATTTTTTTTTAAACACATACACATACACACACACACACACACACACAATTATATTATATACACAATTTTTTGAATAAATATTATTATTATTATTATTATATAAAAAAAAAATGTTGATTATTTCTGAGCCTCCTTCTCCCACGTCCATGCATGCCTCGCGCTGTCTCTCTCTCTCCCACATGCATGCGAACGTCATCCTTTTCCCACGCCAATGCGGACGCTATCCTTTTCCTACACGCGTGCATGCCTCGCGCTATCTCTCTCACACCGCCTTGCGAACGCCGTATCATCCGCGTGCATGCTTCGCGCTATCTCTCTTTCTCTCTCTCTCCCAAGTGCATGCCTCGCGCTATCTCTCTCCCAAGTGCATGCCTCGCGCTATCTCTCTCCAACGTGCATGCAAACGCTATCCTTGTCTTACGCCTCCTCGCAGCGTCGCGTTCCCTCTTCCTCGCGGGTCCCTCGCCTATCGGTTAGGACGCGGGTCCCCCTCTTCCCCGCGGGTCCCTCACCTATCGGTTTCGCCGCGGGTCCCCCTCCCCCTCTCCGCGGACCCCTCGCCTACCGGTTAGGTTAGCGGGTCCCTCGCCTATCGGTTAGGACGCGGTCCCCCTCCCCCCCCCTCCGCGGACCCCTCGCCCATCGGTTAGGACGCGGTTCCCCTCCCCCCTCTCCGCGGACCCCTCGCCCATCGGTTACGCGTGACGTCATACCCCCGCGCCGGTTTCCCCTCGCCCCTCACCCCCCCTCAGAGGACCAGGGTTAGAACTCTCCTTGCTTTACTACTTATGTCGCTTTAATAATTGAAGTTATATTAATTTTAAAATGCTAACGCGTTAATCCTTATAGTGAAGAGCACGAACAATCAAGAGACGCGGTAGCGTCTCGCTAAGTATATCTTTCGTCGTCTTTTTGTTTACTGAAAACAGACGCTACCATGTATCATTTACCGGAGTGAGGACGTTTTTTGAAAATTTTAGAAAATGAATTCGAAATATCTCGTACGTCAGACCATCCTTTCGAGAGATGAACATATCAATCGAGAACATGGATTTTTCCGAATATAATAATATGAAAATGACACTGGTAAATGCACTTGATGTATAGATTTCGATATATCATATGAATTTTTCGGCCAAAAAGGTGTCATTTTTCGAGACGCCATGTTTGTCCAGGTTCACTAATGCACCGCTAGGCTATGCTGCTAGGCCGTTTTCCAGGTTCACTGATACGCCGCTAGACGTATGTCGCTTTGTTCGCAAGACGCCATATTGTTCCAGATTCATTGATATGTATACGCACGCACACATACATACATACGCACGCCACACAATTCGCGCACACACGTAACGCATGTATGCATATACGCACACATACGTACGCGCGCACACATGCACGCATAAATATTCACGCACGCATATATCTCATAAATATAAATATTAAAATAAAATTAATAATATATTAAATAATAATTTTTCATACTTTATGTAATGTACCGCATTCTTTCTATGCAGTATGGAATAATTCGTGAAGGTGAATTATGAAACCTCCTGTATAGCAAAATCAAGAAACGCGATAGCGTCTCTCGTTAATATATAATAATTATATATAATAAATGTAATATAAGTATATCTTTTGTCTTTCTCGTTATATATAAAAATATTGTTACGTTCGCGCTGGACGCTCGGTGTTATGTTCGCGCTGGATGCTTGGCGAGACATTAGCTGCAAGGCGTTCTCCCTAACAACGAGGGGGTTTTGTTAAACGAAGTTGGTTGTTGTTTTCCGGGGGCTTTCGGTCTGGAAAGACGCGTGTCATATTCGGTTACGAATATTTATGAATGCTGTACTCTTGTTGTATATAATATTTCTGTGTATAAAGTTGTTCTCCTTTCTACGGAAGTGTCCTTTTATTGCGTGTGCGCGAGTGTGAGAAAGTGAGAGAGCGACGAACGCAACATTTTGGGGGCTCGTCCGGGATACGACGGACCATTTTGTGTATTTTAAAAGAAAAGCGTGAGCTATGGCAATGGAGCAACAGGATCCAATAACGGGAGTTTCCACACGAAAGAGAGTTCGTGCCACGACGACGCTTCAAGATGCGACATCGGGGCCATCGTTGGAGGCAATTACTCTTTAATCCACAATGCGAGAAATTCGGGAGCTTCGCGAGGAGCGATTGCGGATGCGAGCAGTATTTGAATCGCAATTGCGTGAGCGGGATAGTGAGCTTTGCCGAAAGAAGGAGATTTTCCGACAACGGCAAACACAGCTAAGTCCATCTAATAATAGAGATTCGGTAGCTCGAAGCCAAAATTCTTTTTGAGAAAATGAACTCGGTTATAAATTGAAACCCGTTAATTAAATAATAATAATTATATGTTACTATTTTCAATTTTAAGTGAATGTTCTTGCGTGTGTTTGTTTTCTTTGCTTGTGTTTAAGGAAATAATTTCTTGGAGAGATGATGAAAGGAGAAAAGAGGGGAGGAGAGTTCTACGGAAGGAAACGGAATTGTAAGGAAGAAGAGCATTATTTTGATAGAAGACTGCCTCACCCGCGGTTTTTGAGCCATGGTTTTCCCGTCGGGTCTTAGGGCGAATGCCGAGGCAGGGGCTTGAGAAGTCCTCTTTTGAGGATGTCGGGTCCATGGTAGATACCCCCCTCTTGTCCGAAGATTTCCTTCTTGAGAAACGGCAGCATGGGATATTTCTACAAGTCGGGCGAGGAGCGGAGGACAAGTTAAACAGTGAGAAGATTTGTTGGAGTCGTCTGGGACCTAAATATTGGTGCTCGGTAACTTGTAGCAGCAGCTCAAGGTATAGCAAGAAACCGATTTGGTACCCTGAAGTTGACGAGAATGAAGAGGGTTCGATGGCAGTATCCTGTATATTTCTGGAGGGTGTGTGATTGGGGCCGGCAAATAATGGCGCTCGGTGACCTGTTGCAGCAGCTCAGGGTAGAGCAGGAAGTCATTAAGGCACCCTGGAGTCAACGCCTTGGAAGAAGAGGGAAACGGTCAACCCATTCAATTTAGAAGAGCCCTTCTACCATTGATTGTCGGGACGACAATCTTGAAGAGGGGGAGTAGTGTTGCGTCCCTGCGAGTCGTCTGTGGTAGTTAATCCTGAAGTTGCTCCCGTCTCTAAGAGATCATCTCCAAACACGTCGCTAAGGGTTGTTGTAAAACAACGGCGGACATCTTGAGAGAGAGATCGGCCATCTTGAGTCTCGCGACGGATGTCATTCCGGGCGGACATATTTGAGATACGATTACCGTTATTACCCGTTCTGTGTTCCTTGTTTAATTGTGTGTTCTGTGTTATTATTAAAGTTCCTTTTGTTCTTTTAAAAGAGTGTTAATCATTTACGTCGCGGTACGCGAGTGCCGTTTGTGTCGCGCGTGTTCGAGTATTATCGAAGTCGACAAGACAAATTTTAGATAACAAATTTCGTAAGACTCTTTCCATAAGACGTTCAAATGTTGCGGGGGCATTGCATAGCCCAAAGGGCATTACCGTAAACTGCCAAAGTCCTCTGCCAAACGAGAAAGCCGTTTTCTCTTTGTCTTCAGGACGCAGCTTTAACTGCCAATAACCGCTTTTAAGATCTAATGTAGAAAACCAAGAGTTACCTGCTAGTTGATCAAGGATTTCATCAATTCTGGGAAGAGGATACGAATCTTTAATTGTTACCATATTTAATTTACGGAAATCCACACAAAATCTAATTGTGCCATCCTTCTTTCTCACTAGTACTACCAGGGAAACCCAAGGACTTTGAGACTCCTCTATTACTCCTTGGGATTTCATTTCTTCTATAACCTTATCTACTTCACTTCTCATTTGAATTGGAATTCGTCGAGGTACCTGCTTTATGGGAAGAGAATCTTGTACATTTATAACATGTTCAATCAAATTACAATTTCCTGCAACAATCTTTTCAGAAAACATATTCTGAAAATTTTTAAGAAAATTAGCAAAGACCTCTTTTTCGAAATCAACTAAAGAACCCCGCATTAATCATATGGAAAATCTGTCCCGGTCAAATCAATTGGTTTTTACATATGTTGTAGCTTATGACCTACTGAACAATAGATGTAATGGGCACAAAGCTCAATAATGGACAGTTATCGAGTTATAACCAGTCAAACATGAAAAATTCGGGCTGCCGAATAGTCAAATCTCGGAAGGTATTGATTTTTTTGAAAAATGTTTGAAACAAACATAGTAGGGTTTTACAAAATCTGTTAGTTGGTGACATTATTTGTGAATTTTGAATGACCTTGAAAAGCTCCGTGAACAAAAATCTTTATGTGTCACAGCAGAGATAAGGACCCCACGGTTCGTCACTCCCGTAGTATTTTTTGACTCCAAACCCTCTCTGCTGTGTGTGTATGTGTGTGTGTGTGTATGTGTGGGGTAATAAAATAAATGATCTTATTGTATATTACTCATTATTTGGATCCTGCTGTGGTGGTCTCTGAGCGGCATCTAATATTGTGTTCAATAATGATGAAGAGGGATAACGAACATTGGGCTGGTGTCGTGCACATCCTAAACACCACAATACGCTGGTTACATGTGCACATGTACCCACAGTCCGTGCGCCTGACTTACAGGTGCAGTAATAACCAAAAATCGCCTCCCTCTCATCATCTATATTATCTGCATCTCTTATGTTGTAAGCTATAAATATTTGATGTTTTGTAGCATTACGGAATCGTGAAAACACTCGCATCCTTATGAAACCTTGTTCATCAAACAACGAATCCAATTGAAATTCTTCTTGTGCATCACGCTGCATCTTATCTTGAATATAAGATCTTGCTAGACGAACCTGAAATGTACCAATAGTCAAATCTAGTAAATATTCTAATGTTAGGCGTGGAAAGTCACGTAACTGTCCTTCATGTAAATGTATCCATTGTGCATTTCTATAGCACATCCTTTCTACTTCAACTCGCGCTTGAACAATATTAACCTCTCTAGATTTATCAAGAAGTTCTCTTGCTAATCCTGCATTAGCTTCTTCCATTAAAACTAAAGGATGATATCTATTAATTATAGCACCTGCAATGTTATAAAACTCGCCCAAGTGATGAAGACGAGGCATTATAATTGTATGATCAAAAAACTTGAACATAGATTTGATATGTCCATTTCTAGTTTCAATTATCCACCTTGTTTTTGTCACCAATCGAGACTCATTAGCTTCTTCAGTGAATAATTGTTTCTGTTGAGGTCCAAGAAAAGCTGGCATTTTATACTCAATGCCTAATTCACGAAGTAATGGCTGAGCATCTCGATATCCACGATCTAATATAAAAATGTCACCATCATGAAACCATCCTCTCATATTGTCCGCATCACGTTGAAATTCATTATTTAATATTCGAGCATCATTGTTACGAGAATCAGAAAAGTAAGGACCCTGAATAGCCAGTATATACCCATCTGGAGCAACTATAAGAGAAGGTTTTATCAGATGTCGGCCTTTTTGCATTGAGTATGTTTGTCGTAAAACACGAAAGTTGCTACTTTTATGATTATAAGAATAAGTCCCGTCAATATAAGCAATTACTTCCGGAATAGCTAGCTCAGAATTATATAATTCGTTTGCAAAAGGTGTTACATGTCTCATTATATACTCTTCTCGAGTTATAGCTTGAAAACCAATATTATCAGGGACAAATCTGTTTACTAAAGACTGCCGAACTTTGGAAATCGCTAAACTCACTGCTTGTCTAGAGGAATACTGAAACAGTACTTTAAGAAATTCGTCAGACAGCCCTTGTCGCAGCTTGCATAAAAAAATTAAAAGATCTTTTTTAGTAACGTTTCTGATACCACGTTCTTGGAATATAGGATCGCAATATGTATACAATTCTTGAAACTGTTGTTTTGTAATGGGTGCTATACATTTAAATTCATCCTCTGTAAAACTATTTTCGTTTTCATAACGATTATTATTATTTGCTATATTACGAAGAGCTTCTAAGAAAACTTGCAGTTGCTGACCTTTTATTACATATGGTCTATAAATAAATCGCAAACCTGGCAGCAGTAACTGTAAAATAAATCCGCGATCATCCAAATGTTGGTCACAACAATAAACATGTTCAGGAATATAAATATTTTTCAGAACAAAGACATTTACCCTGGATTCGGCGGCGCGTGGCGCCGGGCGTAGAGTCGCGGCCTGGTAATCGAGAGATTCCAGGTTCGATTCCGCTCGGGTCCCGTCCTTCCCACATGCCTTAAAAGAGAGGTTTTTCCGCAAATTATCCTATCAAACTCTATCCTTCCACTTTCCCATATGCCTCAAAAAGAGGTTTCGTATTATCCTATAAAATAATTTCTCCCAGAAACTTATACTCACTGATACGCACTATATATAACCTGTTGATGGCCAGAATTTGTGATCCACTACAATAGCATTGCAAAATAAACAAGAATTATTTCGGGTTCGGGTAATAACGTTGAGTCGTAGGCAAGTCGGATCAAGTTCTATCTGTTCTATTTCATGTACAATAGATACATTGCAATTAAAACATAATCGGCTTTCATTGTCTATATCAATGGGCTCCTTACCCAGCCCAGTTCGCCTAAAAACAGCGATTTGTTTTTTAATTGCATCATTATCGCCATTGATTCGTACCATTTGTCGAGCTTGAAAAGCACGATCGCAAACATAACAATGAATTCCATGTCTGTAAGCCATGATAATACTTTATTATTGAATTGCGTAGCAATATCAGATTGATTAGATATTAAAAACTTTTCTGGTGAAATAATTCCTGAGACCAAAATGAACAGAATACACTGATATCAATAATATCAATATCGGACGTAATAATGCCAGAAAGTAATAGCATTCGGCAGCAATAACGCTAGAATAGATACGCTTAGTGATGACAATGCCTGCGCTAGCAATATCAACCAATATGATTTCTCACAGATTGCAGATAGAGTATACAGTATACCGCCCGCAGTGTAGCAGTGGGGATGAGTCGCCTGATGGCTCTAGCTGTACGAATCGAGCGCTCTACACATAACTCTACGCTCATAACCAGAGATGGTAAATCGTGTATATTAGTTCTCAAGAAGTTTTAGTAGAAAAAGGGTTCATCAAAAATATTTTGGAAACGTCTCGAATTTAGCTACACGAATATAAGAAAAAATAGGCATTTTTGTGGAAGATTTTTGTTCACGGAGCTTTTCAAGGTCATTCAAAATTCACAAATAATGTCACCAACTAACAGATTTTGTAAAACCCTACTATGTTTGTTTCAAACATTTTTCAAAAAAATCAATACCTTCCGAGATTTGACTATTCGGCAGCCCGAATTTTTCATGTTTGACTGGTTATAACTCGATAACTGTCCATTATTGAGCTTTGTGCCCATTACATCTCTTGTTCAGTAGGTCATAAGCTACAACATATGTAAAAACCAATTGATTAGACCGGGACAGATTTTCCATATGATTAGTGCGGGGTTCTTTCAACGGCGAACGTCGCCGTTATATTCAAACGATTACCTCGAAAAACAAAACACGAGCGAGAACAAACAGCGTCGCGGTCACTCGCTCGGTGCGTGATGGTGTTATTCTTATAATGAAAAACCGTGACAAACAGCAAGTTCTCGAAGGTTCGAAATCGGAAAGCCTTGTTATTCACATCGGCAGAGCGCGAGTTTCCGCGGTCGGTCGATTTAATCTGCCTACGACAACGATTTGAACCGGTCGAAACTCATCGATCTTTCTCATTCGCATTTCGCTTATTCTCGCTCGTGTCGCGTACTCAGTAGGCTTACTCGTCTCAACATCGCTCCGAATTGTCTCGCATCCGATCGCGTTCATCTTCTCGCGGCGGTCAATTCGGGAAAATCTAACACTGTCCCAGGTAGCAAGGTGTCATCATTATAACGTCATTTTAAGGT
The DNA here is from genome assembly GCA_037039905.1 of Formica aserva. NCBI lineage: Eukaryota > Metazoa > Arthropoda > Insecta > Hymenoptera > Formicidae > Formica > Formica aserva. The sequence continues at coordinate 87,700 of JAXRKO010000058.1, read as the reverse complement.
CATATGACGTCAGTCGACTAAATAATGACGTAACACAGACTGATATTTTTGACGACATATTATTGTCACAGAATTAACGTCATTTAATCGTATTTTTAAGGTTATTTACTGATCAATTAACTAATGTTGTTAAAATACGTCAACATTAAAATTATCGTATTTATATAAAGAAAATAATAAATATTTTATGATACTTATAAAGTTTACATGACTTTCTGTTCAAAACCCTTGAAAATACGGTATTATTATATTCCAAAACTATGAAATATTGTTTAATATTAATAATTGAATTTGATGTGCATGTTTATCTATATCGAAAATTATTATTTATTTAATATTTCATGAAAATTGTTATTGCGCGCAACATTTCAAAACTTTACAAAAAGTTCATACTTCATCCGCTATATAGTTGGTTTATTTACCGCTATGCGACGCGCGATGCGCATTATCTCGTATTTGAGTTTCTGTCATGAAAATTATATAAAGCTTCGAGCAACTGGCAGGAGATTAAAAATGTATTTATTTCTATCAGTTTAATTTCTGATGCAATCCCAATATAGGGAATTCAGACATTAGACTGATAATTTTAAAAGTCGGTCAGATAAATGTCCGAAAAAGTTAAAATCATCCGTTTATATATATATATAAAATCATATTTATTACATTTGTAATTCCATTAATATATTCTATAATAATTCTATGTTTATTATTCTATTTGATAAAGATTTAAAAATCCAATGGATTTGTACAATTAAAAGAACAGTAAATTTTGAGAAGTAGCCAAAGTTCACCAATTTTATACGTCATCTTATATTAGAGAAATGTCGTCATTTTATCGTCATAGATATGACGTCAACGGTCTGTGACTTAGGACCGTCATTCTAACGTCACTTTTACGTCATTTCAAAAGTGAATTTGACGTAACCAGTGACTAAAAAATGACGTTATAATGACGACACCTTGCTATCTGGGGTATTATTTACTCCTTTAGTGCTAAGATATTGTGAACGCAAATTGTTTGGAGTCCGAGAGTCGACGCTCGTTATCCGCATCGCGAATGTCCTCTGCCTCGCGCTACATTCCATCCGGCGTCCGCGTGTAAGATTTCCGTTCTCGCGAGAGTTTCTAGCAAGAAGCTCTTAATCAAGATTTCCGAACCGCGAAAAAGGGCAGTAATTAACAGAACAATTTGAAGATTTCCGTCGGAATCGCGGAATATGTGCCGTCGCTCGCTCCTATCATTCTCAATAAAAAGAATATTTAAAACAATCGGCACTCGAGTATTTTCTAAAATCTCCTTGTCCTCCAGCGGATCTACGGATTTGCGTTACACACAGCTTCTCGCTCATTTTTGAGCGTTTCTAAGATTCGGGCGATCTCGTCGAGGTCGACTCCCGAACAAATTGGTCCTCCGAGCCGGATAGAAGCGTGTGTGGAGGATAAGCTCGCGAGTGAGTGATAGTTCGATACATCCACGATGTCGGAGCACTTCGTACATCAGCAGCAGCTGCAGCGTTCGATTGAACGCGCTCTCGATAATTTCAAAAAAATCGGCAGGAGTAATCAAACACCAGCAAAGGTGCGTTCCAGAATCTCACAGCTTGAAAAGTACTGGTGTCAATTCTCCAACGGACATACAGAGTTGTCGTTAAAGATCCCGGAAGCAAACCGGACATCCTTTATCTACTTCAAGGACAATCATTTCGACTCGACTCAAGCAGCCTATGAAAACGCTCTGGACCACATGGCGGAGATCCTAGAGGAAATGGAGCCGGTCGTGAGTCCAAATCCATCTCTATCCTCGACGAGGCTTAACGCGGACGCTTCCGCGGTTTCTTTGTCGCATCTTCCGCCCATCAAATTACCTCCTTCCGACGGTAATTTTGATGAATGGGAACAATTTCGCGATCGATTTACGACGCTAATTCTCAAAAATTCCGATCTTACAAACTTTACGCGCATGCATTTTTTATCCTCGTGTCTGAAAGATAGCGCGCTGGACTGTATCGCGAATATTTCAATAACGGCGACTAATTTTGGACACTTTCTTAATGTATGTCCTGCTTTCGCGAGCAAAAATGCGAGTCAACGGCGAGATATTGTTAAACAGCATAAATGTTGCTTCAATTGTTTAAGCGCGAGGCATTCCGCACAAGAATGTCGTAGCAAATATTCATGTCGCGTGTGCCATAAAAAGCATCATTCGATCCTACACGTTGACTCGCATATTTATGAATCTCAATTTAATTCAATAAGATAGATTTTATTTTATTGAAATAAGTAATATTTATAAAAAACATGTATTTAATGTAATTATAAAAAATTATACAATTATGAATGAAACAAATTACGAACAATAAACAATTACAATAACGAATGATATTGGTACGATTATCAAAATGTAACTGAAAGTTTATGAAATATACTCGAATCTTTTACTTCGAAACATAGCTCTCTCTATGTGCAATCGAAATTCTATAGTATGTACACATATACAGGGTGTCCTAAAACTACCGTACTTCCTTTTAATAGTACATTCCTTAGAACATTTCAAGACGAAAATTTAAATACAAAAATGTTGAGGCTATAATAGTTTTTAAACAGGAAGCGATTATATTTTACGAATGGCAAGGCTGAGATTTCGCATGCTCAGGCACGGCGAAATAGTAGACACCTTCATGGTAACATTAATCGACCACTTTGACAGCTGAAGTTGAAACATATCGCAAATTTTTACTTGAATCATTTTTTAGATCCCTTCTTGCATCCATTATTCGTAAAAAGAATGTACTAATGTAATGCGTAGAAAAGCGGGAAAACATATAATGACATTAATGCACTATAATGACAATGCTATTGTAAATTTATACGATAATCATAATATCATAAAAAAGACGCTCCATTCATAGAAGCACTTTGTTCACTTGTCATTTCGACGTGCCTGAGCACGCAAAATTTCAGCCCTATCATTCGTAAAATATAATCCGTCTAAAAAAGACATCACAGATGTAAAAAAAAAAAGCGCTAAGTATATCTTTTTCCAGCCAAAATAGTCCTTTACAAAAATTAATTGCCATCAAAAATATCTTCTCAAAAATTATATTTATTTTATAAAAATTTATCGCCACCAAAAATATCTTCTTAATAATTATATTTATAAATTACATTTTATCTATATTAATAACACGGGAAAACAACTTAAAATATTAACATCAAAAAGAAGTGAAATCAAAAAATGACGCTAAGTAAATTTAGGAAAATATAATGCATAATATTTAGTTGAATTGCTTTCTATAATTAGAATAGATCTATTTAATGTAAGATGCAAAAAATATAAAAATTGTGAAATTTTGTGTATGCAAAATTCTTTTATCTATTTAACATTTCATTCTATTCTATTTGCAGAAGCAAATAAAATGCAATAAAATATACGTATATATATATGGCATAACTGAGGGTGTAAAACTTAAAATTGATCGTACAAAAGTATAATTATTATATATTTTTAAAATATTTATATACATATATACAAATAATAAATTAATTATATCTAAATAATTATTCATATTTATTTAATTCAAATATCCTTAAACGTATATTCAAGAAAAGAAAATATAAGACACAAAAAATTAAATTTCGAAAATTAAAAAATTTAAAGTTAAAAAATAAAAATTCAAAAATTAAGGTTAAAAATATAAATACAAAAAAATGTAATGCAAAAAAATTTAAAGTTAAAAATAATTAAATTCAAAAAATTTTATGCGCAAAAAAATTGACGTTAAAAAAATGAAAGTAAAAAAATTTCATGTGCAAAAAAAATTTAGCGCTGTTATGTAAAGTTATTTTAGTTTGTATTATATTTTATTCATAATGTTAATTTTAATTGGAATAACAGCGCTAAGTTTTTTTGCACATGAAATTTTTTTACTTTCATTTTTTTAACGTCAATTTTTTTGCGCATAAAATTTTTTGAATTTAATTATTTTTAACTTTAAATTTTTTTGCATTAAATTTTTTTGTATTTATATTTTTAACCTTAATTTTTAAATTTTTATTTTTTAACTTTAAATTTTTTAATTTTCGAAATTTAATTTTTTGTGTCTTATATTTTCTTTTTTTGAATATACGTTTAAGGATATTTGAATTAAATAAATATGAATAATTATTTAGATATAAATAATTTATTATTTGTATATATGTATATAAATATTTTAAAAATATATAATAATTATACATTTGTACGATCAATTCTAAGTTTTACACTCTCTCTTATGCCATATATATATACGTATATTTTGTTGCATTTTATTTGCTTCTGCAAATAGAATAGAATGAAATGTTAAATAGATAAAAGAATGCAAAATTTCACAATTTTTATATGGGGGTTCGGAGGTGGGGGTCGATGGGAATAACACGTGTAATCGTTACTAGCCAAGGAAATGAGAAGGAGAGGAATCGAAGGAGAAGGAGAGAATCAGAAAGGGGAGGAGCAAGAAGGGTAGAGTGAGGCGCACACGCGGGAATAAAGGGAGAGTTGGCGAGTGAAGGAACGGTAAAAGAGAAGAGTGTAAAGTTGGAGTAGTTGGAGGTTATGTTGATAGGGGAGAGAGAGAGAGAGAGAGGGAGAAGAGCGACAGAAAGGAAATCACGTGGGAAGTGATGGAAAGGTAACAGAGAATAGAAGGAAAGTCGGTAAGTAAGAGGACGGAGCGGATAAGGAAGAGTAGTAGTTGACGTAGAAGACTCAAGGGAGGGCGACAGAGGATTGAGATGGATCGAGCATGGCGTAGATCGATACGGAAACGAGAGTTAAAAGAAGGAAGAGTGATACATTGGAAGATAGGTTAGGTGAAAGGTAGCGGATAGAAAAGCAGGAAAGGATAAAGTGCGTTGTGAGAAAAGGAGTGAGGAGGAGAAGGAAGTGAAAGGAGAGAGAGGAATAGGAGATAAGAAAGCGAGTGAGAAGAGCGGAAGAGGACAGGAAGGAAAGAGAAGGAAGGAGATAAAGGTGGAAGGGAGAGTGAGAGGGAAAAAAGAAAGGGAGAGAAGTAAGAAGGCTAGGAAAAGGAAACGGAAGGAAAGAAGAATAGATGGAGGACATGGAAAAGTGGTTGAAGGAGCTGGTGGTGGAGGTAAGGGGAATAAGGAAGGAGCTGAAATTATGGAGAGAAGAGAGAGCGAGAGGAAGGAGAAAAAAGGAGGAGGAAACAACGGTGTCGCAAGAAGAGGAAAATGAAGAGGAAGTAGAAGAAGAGAGAGAGGAGGAGAGGGATCAGGGAAGAAGAGAGAAGAGGGGGATAGGGGGAGCAAGGGGAACAGTGAAGGAGGAAATTGTAGTGAGAAAGGATGAAAGGAGAGAGGAAACAGAAGAGACAGGCAGTGAAAAAGAAAGAGAGGTAAGGAAGAAAGAAGAAGGTTTAGATGCAGGAGTAGAGAGAAGGAAAAGAAAATACTGGTGGGAGGAGGAAAGCGAAGAGGAAGCGGGAGAGAGAGAAGAGGAAGGAGGGAGTAGGATGAGAGGAGAGAGGAAAGGAGGAGAAGAGGGCGAGCAGGTCGGGAGAAGGAAAGAAAAAAGAAGAGAGAAGGAGAGGAGGGAGAGAGAGGAGGGAAAGAATAGAGGAGAGCACGGAAGAGAGCACAGGAGGAGAGAAAAATGAAAGAATTGGAAGAGAGAAGAAGGAGATAAGAAGTAGAAAGGAGGACGAGGAGAAGGATAGGATTAGGAGGAGAAGAGAGGAGGAGAGAGAAGGAGAGGAGAATAGAGGGAAAGAAGAATGGAATAAGGTGAGGAAGGAAAGGAGGGCGAAGGAAGAGAAGGTGAGTAGGAGAGAAGAGAGGGACAGAGAAGAGAGAAGAAAAAAGGAGGAAAGGACAAGAGAAGGACCAGGAGAAAGAAGGAGAAGAAATGTAGTGTGGAGAGGCGTGGAAGGGAAAGAGCCGGAGGAGAGAAGGGAGGTTATGGTAGAGGTAATGGAGGAGGTATTGGGGAGAAGGGAAAAAATTAGAGGGGTAGTGGAAAGAATAGGGGAGGGGGGAAAAAGGTATTAATAGTAGAAATGGATAAAAAAAGAGGACAAGGACGAGATATTGGAGAAAGGGAGTAAGATAAGGAGACTGTGGAAGATAGGCGTGGACGAGGACTTAACGATGGAGGAGAGAAGAATGAGATGGAGGATGGGTGGAGAAAGCGAAGATGGAAAGAGGGTACGGAAGAAGCGTGGTGGTAGGTAACAGAAGGATCTGGATAGATGGAAGAGAATGGATATGGGACGAGAGGAAGGAGAGCTGGAGGATGAAGCGAGAGGAATAGGAGAGAGGAAACGAAAAGGGAAAGAGGGACGGAAAGGAGAGAAGAGAGAAAAGAGGGAAGACAGGGGGGAGAGAGGGGAAGGTCGGGAGAGGGGAGGTGGGAGGGAGAGGATGGGACGAGGAAGGGGAGGGAGGAATATTTTAGTAAGGTCGCAAAGGGCCAGGTCGGGCTTAAATAAGGATAGAAAATGTAGAGGAGTGTAAAGGTTTGGGTACGTTTCTAAAAAACGCCTTCAAACCCCATTGGGGACGAATAAATGATACATACATACATACATACACAATTTTTATATTTTTTGCATCTTACATTAAATAGATCTATTCTAATTATAGAAAGCAATTCAACTAAATATTATGCATTATATTTTCCTAAATTTACTTGGCGTGATTTTTTGATTTCACTTCTTTTTGATGCTAATATTTTAAGTTGTTTTCCCGTGTTATTAATATAGATAAAATGTAATTTATAAATATAATAGAGTATTATAAAAAAAATGTCATATAAATTTTATTTTTAATCAAAAGTATATATTATAAAAAATTATTTCCAAACTTTGAAGATTTTCCATCAACAATAAATAATTTAAAATAAATAAAGAGAGATGATTAAAATTTAAAATTCTCACGTGACTTGTAAACGCTTCGTTATTGGTTAGTTCGTGCGTGACGGCACTTCGTTACTAAGACGTCGATCTAGTACAGGGAACAAGAAGATTGTTAACGTTTTTGACCCTTTTTAAAGAAAAATAGTAGTTAACGAACTGAGTAAAATGGAAGCAGGGTATGTTAAGGCAAATTCAACAAATCTGCCAAAAATTGATGCGCTAATGGTGTATCAATTTATTAGAGAAGACGACCGCTTTAATGCTGCCGAAATGCGAGGAGTAAAAACATCTGCGTAAGTATACATAACAAGAAATTCATTAATTTATATTAAGACTCAATTGTTGTATCTGTAGTTAAAATATATATCTACTTTTAAATACAAAGGTCTGTGTGTTTTATGTATATTTTAAGGTTATGTTTTTAATTGTCTGTTGAAAGTACATATCTATTAATCAGTGTTTGAACAACTAGTCCTAAATGTACAAAATAATTTTAAATACAGGGCATGTCGAGAAACATATGGAGATTCAGCAATAGGATATGTCTGCCTAAAACGAGAGAGTTCAAAGTGCACTGTGAAGGCAAGGATTTGTCAGCATCGAGTAAGAAGTAAAAGTTACTCAGTAACTTTAATCGTGGATGAGGAAGAAGAGAAAGTGTTCAGTGTTGAATGCCATGATTGTGCAGCGTCGTTAGGTATAGTTTCATTATTCTCAGAACCAAAATATAGAATCAATGTTTACTATAACTTGCATGCAGTATTCGAAAAAAGTTTAAAGTTATATTTTTCAAGAATGAAAACTATGTTCTTATTATATAAAAGATGTTCTGTAATGTCCTATGGATAAACACTTCTCATTTAAATACGGTGTTTGAACAAGTATTTCGACTTTTTATGCTTTGTGTGATGACAAGACTGATTTCATATTTGCATATAAACTTAAACAAATTACTGCGAGATATTAGTAAATGTTATTATTTATATTTTTAGGTGGTTGTAAACATTCGGTAGCCTTTTTAATGTGGATCCACAGACGAACAGAAAATCCAGCACCGACAGAGGTTGCTTGTTATTGGAAAAAGGCTGTTTTATCAACTATTGGAGCAACTAAAAAATACATTGAAACTAAGGAATTGTACAAAAAAGAAGTACAGAATATAGAAAATTTTCCTGACAACGCAACATTTCTGCAGGACATTGTGAAAATAGCCAAGGAGAAGCAACTTGACAGTCAGTTATCGCAACATCATTTTGAACTAAAGGAACGCCGATTATACTCATTGTCAATGCATCGACTGATTGTTGAGTTTTCAGCATGTGGAATGAAAACTGCAGATGATTTTTTAATATTTTGTATTTCCAAAATGTCAAAAGAATTATGTTTTGAAGCGGAAAATGCAACTAAAATGCAAACAGCCATTTATGGTTCGAACTTTGCTACGGTAGAATAACTGCATCGATATTACATGAAGCTGCAAATTGTAACAGCGAAGATGGAAGTCTTGTACAGCGGATCACTGGCGCATCCAAAGTATATGATACAAAAGAAATGGAAAGAGGGGGATGTCTTGAGAAAGAAGTACTTAAAGAAGTTGAGAAAACAGTAGGCCAAAAACTGAAAAATTGTGGTCTTTTTTTAATGCCAAATTACCCCATTTTGGGAGCTTCTCCGGATGCTATGGGTAATGATTTTATTGTGGAAGTGAAGTGTCCAAATTCAGACAAAGCTATTTCTCGATTTCAATCGAAAGGAAAAGTAGCTTCTAAGTGCAAAGCACAAATAAATCTTCAAATGCTAGCTACAAATACAAAAAAGAGTTTATTTTGTGTTGCTGATCCTGATTTCGAAAATAATAGAAAAGTGAAAACAGTTTGGATAGATTATGATAAAGATTATACTACAGCTGTAACAGAACAAGTTATCAATTTCTGGAAAAAAAATATTTATTGTAAATTGATGAATTCTATTTTAAGATAAAATATGCATTAATAAAAAGTTTGTTATGTGAACAATTAGTTTTTTATTTTTCGTATAATATAATTTTATATTAATAATTATAAATTATTATGTTCTTATAATAGGTGCTTGGAGGTTTATTAAAGCTGCTACAATACGAACAACATCATCTATGTATGGCATGATGTTATGGTTTAAAGTAGAATGTGGTTCCAAAAGTGAAAATTCTCGTAGTCTTCTTATCACACGTTTTACGTGAATTCTTAAACTTGCTATACGCTTTGTTAACATTACTTCTGTCTTAGACGATTTACTTCCACTTTTTACACTAGGAGGTCTTATAAGTTCGCACTGAATTTTATTTAAAGATGTTTGAATCTGCTTAAAACCACGATCTGCCATAATTCCACATTTTTTTGGCAAAACATCCATTATACCGCATTGTTCAAACAACTCAACATCATTTACTCGACCTCCATAACCAGAAGAAATAAAATTAATAAATCCATCCGGTGTACAACATGTTAAATACTTCAATGTATTGCACTTTTTATATTCTGACCACGTTAAAGACTGTTGAAGAGCGTTTGATGGTTTCTCGATTTGAATTTCGAAACAGTCAATTATTCCATAAACGTGAGCAAAATTTGCACGAAACGGTATAGATAATGCCATTTTAACGCTTTCTCTAGGAGGACAATAAATAAGAGTTTTTAAGAAATGACATAATTTTGGTACACTATTTTGAAAAATTTTTGATGCACCTGCTGTACTGATTCCAAATTGGTTACCTAATCTTACAAAATTGTCATTCAGTTTGATTTTCATCAAAGTCAATTTTATATTTTCTGTTGATAAACAAGTGCGTTTATGCAGTTCATCAACAATCCATAACCAATCATTTGGAATTCCAATGTATTGTTTTGTCTGTGTGCTAATAAAATAATTTGTTAAATGTAAAGCGCTTCTTTTTGCTTATAGGTCTTGTTCTTCACAATACTGCAAATAATCTTCATGACATGGTTCATATTCGCTCCCAGTAGTACCAGTTGTAATCGTTTTGGAAGAATCGGTTACAACTGCACTGCTATTGTCACTCTCCGTTGGTACATTAATGGGTGAACACATTTTATTTACAGTATGAGGCAGTGTTTGGCAACTTTCTTCAACAGTACTGCACTTTATATTGCATTGAATTTTTTTACTTCTAAAAAAAACCTTCGTGTTCTTGTTTTCTTTATCCCAAGTACACTTCTTATTAATTTCTATTTTGTCATTCGATTGCAATAATACTTCTCCTTCTTTTTCTGTAACGATTAATGGAACTGCATTGCTTTTTTCAATATTAATACTATCTGATTTGCTCGGTATATTTGAAAAATCAATTTCATCATTTATTTTATTATTTTCTGTAAGTATTGAAAAACTTATCGAAGCACAGTTTTCATTTGTTGAAATTTCTTTTTGTTTGCATACTTTTTTTGGAACTATTTCATTGTTACTTTTAACATTTGGTGATCTATTTTCATTGGTTACATGAGTTTCGCAATGAGATAGTATTTCGGACATTCTTCTTTTATGATTTAATTTTTTAAATGCAGCTCGGTCGTGAGTACTTGCAGCTGTTCGACGGTCAGGTTGACAATCAGAAATATGAGGTGCTGCATGTTTCTTCATTTTTATTGGTGCTCCCATTAATTTGAAAATCATAAAATTTTCCATATCTTCTTTCAACTAAAACAGGAAAATTAAAATTCTTATAATATAAATATGCATGTAAATAATAGAATAATAATTCTTTTAACAAAAAAACTACTTTATTAGTTATATACTTTAGATTAGAATGCGATTATTTTATTTCAATCCGTTATAATACGAATTACAAAATTGTTTAATGCAGCACTTACATTAAAATGATCTTCGCAACAATAATAATTTGACGATGTTGGTTCATCTATACGACGGGCAAGTTTGCACCACAGTTGCCGTCTAGTTTTGTCCTGCGGTACACTTACAAACACCTTGTTTGGTGTTATTTTTTGTGTATTCTTACACATTGGTACAAAGCATCGTCAGTAGGCTCGTACTTTATCCATATCTTTATTATAATATAAATTATTACTGGTTTGCATACAAACTTCTATGGCTTGATCTATCACAGTACTATCACCAACAGTAACGAAGTGACGTCACGCAGCTCCGGCGCCATATTGGCTACTTTTGGCGCGTTTTCGTAGCGCTTCAAATTATGATATTTTAAATAATTAAAAAATAATACAAATCGAACGTTTTGAAGCAAACGGAAAAAATTTTAATAACTAAATAGGGTATGAACTTTAAAAAAAAAAAATTTTTAAAAAACGTTATAATACCCTATTATTAAGAAGATATTTTTGGTGGCGATAAATTTTTGTAAAATAAATATAATTTTTGAGAAGATATTTTTGATGGCAATTAATTTTTGTAAAGGACTATTTTGGCTGGAGAAAGATATACTTAGCTCTTTTTTTTTACATCTGTGATGTCTTTTTTAGACGGATAGTGTCTTTCTCGAATAACATCTGTATTTTGTGATAGCCGAGATCAAAGCGAAAAGTAAGTTTTTCCGAAGGAGCGATTGTGTGTGTAGATAACGACCTCGAATCTAATGCGTCAATTCTTGTAGCAGAGATCATGTATAATAATATCTTTCTCGAATAGTATCGATATCTTTAACGGTAGTCGAGATCAAAGCGAATAATGTATCTGACGCGGACGATCTCGGCAAAGGCGTCACGATTTCGGCCCGTTGTATCGCTTTAATAATCATAGGTTTATTAATCTTAAAAATCTAATGCGTCAATCTTTGTAGCGGAGATCATGTAGAATAATGTTTTTCTCGAATAACATCGATACTTTAATAGTAGTCGAAATCAAAACGAAACATGTATCTGACGCGAAGGATACTGGCGATAATGTAAAACCTCGTCGCGCTGTTATGTTTAAAGAATCATAAATATAAAACTATTAAGACATTAATGCCGTAATTGCAATAATACAGAACACGAGAAAAAATGTAGCCGTTGAGCGACATTGGGTTCTTAGCCATTGTTATGCTTTACACCAAAGTCGTTATCTACACACACAATCGCTCCTTCGGAAAAACTTACTTTTCACTTTGATCTCGGCTATCACTAAATATAGATGTTATTCGAGAAAGATACTATTGTTCGTGCTCTTCGCTATAAAGATTAACGCGTTAGCCTTTTGAAATAAATATAACTTCGATTATATTAAAGCGACATAGCGGGCCGAAATCGTGCTTTTGCCTGGGTTCTTCACGTCTAACACATTCTTTGCTTACATCTCGTCTACCGTTAAAAATATCGATATTATTCAAGAAAGACACTATTCTACATGATCTTCGTTACAAGGATTGACGCATTAAAATTAATAAACTTACGATTATTAAAGCGCTAAAACGGGCCAAAATTGCGACGCTTTTGCCGGAATTTTCCGCGTCAGATACATTCTTTGCTTACATCTTGTTAACCATTAAAGATATCGATAATATTCAAGGACACTATTCTGTATGATTTCCGCTACAAGGATTGACACATTAAGATTTTAAAATAAATAAACCTACGATTATTAAAGCGATACAACGGGCCGAAATCGTGACGCATTTGCCGAGATCGTCCGCGTCAGATACATTATTCGCTCACATCTCGTCTACCGTTAAAGATATTGATACTATTCGAGAAAGACATTATTCTACATGATCTCCGCTACAAGGATTGACGCATTAGATTTTTAAAATTAATAAGCTGACGATTATTAAAGCGATATAGCGGGCCGAAATCTCGACGTTATATAGGGCTGATCCGCCTTTATAATGAACACAACTTAGAAAAAGATACAATTCTTAAAATATTAATGGCGTAATTTCAATAGCACACAGTATGTAAAATAATGTAGTTCTTGAACAACGCGTCAATTTCTTTAAAAATTGCTGTGATTTAAGAGATAGATTCAATAGATGCGAATGACCCAGGAAGAGACGTCGCAATTTTCGCCAGCTATATCGCTTTAATAATCTATCTCTTAAACCACAGCAATTTTTAAAGAAATTAACGTGTTGTTCAAGAACTACATTATTTTACATACGATGTGCTATTGAAATTACGCCATTAATATTTTACGAATTGTATCTTTTTCTAAGTAGTGTTCATTATAAAGGCGGAACAGCCCTATATAACATCGAGATTTCGGCCCGTTATACCGCTTTAATAATCGTCAGCTTATCAATTTTAAAAATTTAATGCGTCAATCCTTGTAGCGTAGATCATGTAGAATAATGTCTTTCTCGAATAGTATCGATATCTTTAACGGTAGACGAGATGTAAGCGAAGAATGTATCTGACGCAGACGATTTTGGCGAAGGCGTCACGATTTCGGCCCGCTTTATCGCTTTAATAATCGTCAGCTTATTAATTTTAAAAATCTAATGCGTCAATCCTTGTAGCGGAGATCATGTATAATAGTGTCTTTCTCGAATAGTATCGATATCTTCAATGGTAGACGAGATGTAAGCGAAGAATGTATCTGACGCGAAGGACCCAGGCAAAGGCAACGCGATTTTGGCCCGTTGTATCGCTTTAATAATCGTAACTCTATTAATTTTAAAATTTAATACGTCAATCCTTGTAGCGGGGATCATGTAGAATAATATTTTTCTCTATTAACAGCGATATCTTTGGCGGTAGTCGAAATCAAGGAGAAAAATTTATATTGCATGAGGGATATTGGCGATAATGTAAAAAATTTCGTCGCGCTTTGATGTTTTAAGAATCATAAATATACAACTATTAACACTTTAATGCCATAATTTCAACAATACAAAGCACGGAAAAAATGCAATCTTTGAACGACATCGGTTTCTTTAGCGATTGCCTTGTTTTAAACCGATGTTATCTATTATCGCCGGTGCTCTTTCTGAATAACGTATCAAGTTATGCAAAAAATAAATCTATATATAAATAATAAAAATATTCTAACAGTGCTTTTTTCTATGACTGCGGTCGATAAGAGATTAGTCGATATAGATGCTGCATAATATTTTGGTGGTTGGTCAATGAGGTTAAAAAATTAAAAAATTTCCTTATTATAATTGGTTAATGCAGTGTTTCGGAACATCTGTAGTTTTTTTTTCAACCGTAGGCCGTAACGTAGCCTATATTACCTACTGCATACATGACAGTTATCTTAACCTCGCGTGTTTCTCTTTATATTTATATTTAGTGTGATCGCATTTATAGTTTCAAAATATATATTTGTAAGTTTTTTAGATTTTCTGATCTTACTGAAGTGTCATTGAATAAGCATTTTTTGTGTGAAAGTGTTTGGGTGCTATAAGAATGTACAACAAATTCTTAAATGTTGCAACAAGGTACATGACTGTTATCTTAACCTCGCGTGTTTCTCTCTATTATTATATTTATATCTAGTTATCATTTTCATAGTTTTTCAGAATATATATCTGTAAGATTTTTAGATTTTCTAATCTTATTGAAGTGTCATTGAATAAACATTATGTTCATAAAAGTGTTTGGGTATTATAGGAATGTACGACAAATTCTAAAATTTTTGCAACAAGGCACATTATAATTAAAAGTGAGTAATTTTATTATATTTTCATAATTCACATAATATTTTTAAATATTGTGTTTCCTATTAAATTGAATAAAAGACTGAATTGTGATGAAGACAGTTATATGGGTAAGATTGTTGTACAAAAGAAAATGATTTAAAGTCATATTTATTAATATTACATCATGTTTATTTTGATTTTAGCAGACGACAATAATGAATAAAATAATTTGCAAACCACACACAGATCCAGCTTGCATCGAATATCAAGAAGCAATCTATTACAAAGCACGAGAATCTTTTAAGTGAGAGTTCAATATAATAAGAACTTTGTATTGGTGATAGTATTAGAAGATTGAAATGACATATGTATATTGCTTATATTTGATCTTTTTATTTATAGTGAAATTTGTACATTGGAAATAATAAATTTGTCTATGGAGTGAATACTATTGAGATAATTTTGTAACTACATTATGAAAAAGTATGTTTAAGTTTTGTATGTTTTTACTTATTGAATTTAAAAGAAGAGACTAAATTGAATTTAAGGAAAAACAAAATCATGATGATGATAATTGCATATATAAGTATGATTCCTTTACAAAAAAGAAAATCTTAATGTCTTGCTGTCTATTAATATTATATATGTTTATTTTGATTTCAACAGGCAACAGTAATAAATGAATATTAATTGGCAAAGCACGCACAGATCTAGCGTATGTCAAATACCAAGAAGAAATCCATTACAAAGCACGAGAATTTTTCGAACGGGACTTTAATATTATAGTCTCCGCTAATAGAATCTTGTTATATGTAGTGGAATACTAATTCATTAATTGTCACTAATAGTTGAAATTATAATAACTTTGTATTGTTGATGTATTAGAATATTGAAATGACATTTGTATATTGATTTCCAGTTATTGAATAAATCAGGGAAGACAGTGCTTTAACATATCACATTTTTATAAAGAGCATGTTGCTTTTATATATTATTATATGTACTATATATGTGTATCTCTCTTTCATATATGTATATTATTGCACATGTATATTATTGCTAAATAAGTAATCCATTACAAAGCACGAAAGTCTTTTAAACTAGAGTTCAATATTAAAGTCTCTGTACATATCATTTTGTAATCTATAATGGAATGATCAACATTTATCTATGAACTTATATTATTCAATATTTGTTGAAGCGATAATGAAGTTTATCCTTTATAACTGAAATGGCTTTACTAGTTCAGAGTTTATTTCTTTCCAATCGTCGGATGTCGTTTTTTATAATATAGTTTTGTAATAATTAAAATTAAAATCGACTTAAAAGTAGTTTTCATCAAAAGTAATTTTGTGTTGTTAATTCTTTATATTTTTTTTCATTAATTCTTTTTTACTCGTTTATTGTGTTTGAAATTTATTTGTGTATTTTAAAATAGTTGATATATAGAATGTCGTTAAAATAATCGTTTCATAAAAAATAATAGTGTCGTCATATTAATCATATGATACCCAGTTAGCCAAGTCTGTTCTAACAGATTTTGGCAAGGCCTGCTACAAATTATTGTCAGCAAAAAGGCTACAAATTGGGTACAAAAGTTGTTATTATTGATTAAGCTGGCAGATTGACGGCAAAAATTGAGCAAAGGTTGCCGACATAACCCGACAGTAAATTGGCGGCGGAAACCGAGCAAAGCTTGCTGACATGACTGACAGACTAGCATCAGATTGTCGGAACGAACTGAGCAAGATCTGGCGTGCACAATCTAATGGCATATTGGCAGCAAAAACCAAGCAGAATATGACAAAGTATTACAAAATTCTATTATTTGAAATAGTATAGTTCAGTCGTTTACCGCTATGCGGCGTGTTATTCATATCTATACTCGTATTCAAGTTTTTGTCATGAGTGTATATAAAGCCTGCAAAATGTGACTAATAATATTGTAATATATCTATCTCTATCAGTTCAATTTTTGACACGATGCCTATACAGGATAATTCAAATATTGAACTGATTTTTGGAAAATCGAACAAATAATTGTTCGATTTTTACTTATTCGGGCAATTCCTGTTCAAAAAAATCTTTAATTTTATAAATCAAATTATTTAAATTTACCTATATGTTTTAACACATTAATATGTATTATTATATATTAATACTGTAACTGATCTAATTTTTGTAGTCGAAAATTGCCGTAGATCTGCTGGGCATTTGGCGCAAATTTGTTGTCGGTCTGCGGTTGACAAACCTGCTCTCGATTTGTTGCGTCAATCTGTCGTCGCACTGCTAGTGACAGATCTGCTTTGGTGTTGTACCCAATTTGACATCAGGATATGATTTCAACTTTTGGATGCAATTGGGGCGCACTCGAGGACACAGTAGGCCCTGAATTTGGCAGCCTCGTTCCACAGGGAATTGTTTGCCGTTTGTTAACAATCCGCAAGCAAATGGTTAGCTGGGTATATTATTGTAAATAGTTTTGTACTGTCGTTGTACAAGCCAATTGGTAATTTATTTCTTATACATATGTACTAGTACATTTTATGTTAAAAATAAAAGTAATGTATACGTTAGAAAATAAATGTACTCTTATGTATGCAATAAAATTCATTATTTAAATGTCGTCAAAATAGCCCTTTGACATATATATATATATATATATATATATATATATATATATATATATATATAGGTGTACAAATAAGTTTCCGCCGTTTGACAAAAGTTGGCGCCACCAGTAAGTTATGGTTAAAACTGTCAGATGTAAAACGTCCTTATCGTAAGATTGGACATCAGTCAATAACATAACCTTAAAATATTAGTGATTTTTTATCGGTATAATATATTCTTTTGTGTGCGAAAATGTCGAGTTTTGAGCCGAATAAGCGTCATTTGCGGGAACTTTTGATTTACTTCTTCAATTTGAAGAAATCTGCAGCTGAGGCGTATCGATTGCTTGTAGAAGCATATGGTGAGGCTGCCTTAAGTGAGAAAAGTTGTCGTGAGTGGTTTCAAAAGTTTAAGAACGGTGAATTTGACATCGAAAACAAAGAACGTAGCGGAAAGCCGAAAGTGTATGAAGACGCGGAATTGGAAGCATTATTGGATCAAGATTCGTGCCAAACGCAAGAAGAACTTGCACTTACATTGGGAGTGACTTAACAAGCAATTTCACATCGGTTGAAATCATTGGGATTGATTCAAAAACAAGGAAATTGGGTTCCATATGAAATGACGCCAAGAAACGTTGAACGCCGATTGTTCACATGTGAAATGCTGCTTGCCAGGCATAAACGAAAGGGTTTTCTGCACCGTATAGTCACTGGTGATGAAAAATGGATTCACTATGATAATCCAAAAAGGAAGAAATCATGGGGACCACCTGGCCATGCTTCAACATCTACAGCTAAGCCAAATATTCATGGAAAAAAACTCTTGTTATGCATTTGGTGGGATCAGCTTGGTGTCGTGTATTATGAGTTGCTCAAACCGAACGAAACCATTACTGGGGCTGTCTACCGAACACAATTGATGAGATTGAGTCGAGCACTCAAGGAAAAGCGCGCCCACTACTCCAGACACGACAAAGTTATTCTCCTGCATGATAATGCTCGTCCACATGTTGCGGCGCCGGTCAAACCTATTTGGAAACACTCAATTGGGAAGTTTTACCCCACCCGCCGTATTCACCAGACATTGCTCCTTCTGATTTCCACATGTTTATATCGATGGCGCATGGCCTGTCTGAGCAATACATCACATCATATGAAGATACCAAAAATTGGGTCGATTCGTGGATAGCCTCAAAAGATGAAGCATTCTTCCGACGCGGTATCCGTATGCTGCCAGAAAGATGGGAAAAAGTAGTGGCAAGCGATGGACAATACTTCAAATAAAACATTAGGTTCCGTTCTTTCACAATAAATGCCCAATTTTTGATAAAAAACGGCGGAAACTTATTTGTACACCTAATATATATTTATTAATTTGTAACATTGGTTGTTAGTCTGACTGACTGTGTAGTTTCAAATGCAAATATAAAATTATTACTTATTAATTATTCTTATAGTCTATGTGGTACGGATATTTTTATGTCACCCGCTAGAGCGCTTGAGCGTTGGTTATATACGGGGTGATTCGCAAGTATGAATACCGTTTATTTCCCAGGGAATGTTCCCCGGGGAGACAGTACCTCCCCGGGGTGCATAAACAATTAAAATCGGCATTTTGCCGCGCGCAATGTAAAATTAAAACTATGGGCGGGAGACAATAGCCCCTCCCGCCAGTGGGCCTAAAAACTAACGCGCTGGGGGAGCACTAGCCTCCTCCAGGTCACGGGTTAAAACGGCGATAAATATATTGCCCCGGCTGACTGACCGGGGCAATGTATATCAATATCACAGCTAATCGCCCCCGGGCCGATCACAGATAAAAGGTCATGGATAAAAAGACCCGGGGGCGCGCACGCGGCTAACGAAAATGTATTAAAACGTAAATAAGTAAATCGCGAGGCACTCATACTCGAATAAAATACAATATTAATACGCGACACTCACACTCGAAACAGACAGGCCCACACAACATGCAATAAAATATAAAAATATAAAATGGGTTATACAATAAAAGTGGAGCAGGGGGGACTAATCCCCTGCTCCCTCGCCGTTGCGAGTAAATAAATAATTAAAAGTGGGCAAGACATCGCACGCAATAATTTACACGACATACATATTCGAAAACGGAGATACAATATATAAGCGCCGCTATGGAAGTGCCGCACCTACGCATTGGTGGGCCAACGCCGGCGAATCGCGCGAGGAGGCGTCGCGAGCACCCCATCAGCCGAGGGGCGAGAGGGAGCGGCGTACTGGCGCACGCCAGACACATGCTCCACATAGATGTCCCTGGACCAGCGAATGGTATCCGAGACCATAAGTCGGCGCATCATCGAGGCGTAGGCGTTGCCAATCCTAAGCACTCTCAACACCGCCTCATTTCTCGGATCCCACGAGCCAAGGGCACCAACGACGAAGGCCGTCACTACAACGCGATATCCCTGCCGCTGGAGTTCCTCAGCCAAGGGCGAGTACTTGGCAACTTTCCTCGCCCTAGCTTCATCGAAAGATTCCCAACGGTTTTCAAAGGGGATCGTCACGTCGCAGATAACGACACACTTGGAGCGCTCGTGCCTGATCACAAGATCAGGTCGTAGCTCCCCAAGTTCGCCCTCAATGCCCTCGACCCGCTGGTTTACCCGTTTCTCCCCCGGCATACGGCAAGCCTTCCAGAGGCGGTGCAACACGGCGTCGTGTCTCAGCTGAATGGCGGCGGAGTGTACCCCACAATGACCGATGACGTGGGGAAGGGTCTCGGCTGCCGCACCGCAACGCCGACACCTTCGGTCCGCCTCCCCCCAACGGCGAGCACCATTGAGAGGGAGGACGTCCAATCTGGCTCGATGGATAAAACGCCAGTCGGCGAAGCGAGTGAAGCTGCCGCCGCGAACATAGTGATTGCTCACACCCGCCCGCGACGACACCTCGAACACCTTCCCCTGGTCAGGTTTCCGCAATAGCGTCCCCGCGTAAAAAGCCGCCACCGCTGAGCGCAGACGAATAACCACCTGGTTACGAGCACCCAGGTGGCACCTTGACCGTGTCGCCTCCGGGATGTCGGCACCCGACAAGGAGCTTCTCGGTCGCCTCACACCATTCCCACCGAAGGGACAACCTTTCGGACTGCCTTCCGCGCGGCATTCCTCGCCGTCGACCACAGGGAGCGCTCTCCCCATCACGCAACCTTCCTTCCTGCGAACCGGAGAGGAAGGCCGCCACGTCCTCGTTGGTCGGAGGACGGCCAATCCGCCTGGCCACAACTCCCCGCAGAGACGCCCACGCGAGCGCCCTGACCGTCTCGTCGCCAGCCGTAAGCATACGGAAGACGTGCGCGACGGACAGGACGTCCGCGAGGTCAGCTAGCGGAAGTAGTCCACAACCCCCACGTTTCGGGGGGAGGTAGACCACCTCCGCGCTGGCTCTCTGCGGGAGATTGAGCCACGCCTTGGCTTTGCGGCGGATCTCTAAGTCCGCCGCCTTTAACGGACGCTTCTCCACTGTGGCCCCCCGCAGCAGAAAGTCCATACGCGGCAAGATGTTGGTTGCCACTACCTCCAGTTTCTGCCACGGAGCAAGGAGGGATCGGTCAACCGCACGAAGATCCTCGAGGAGGCCCCCGATAGTGGCGAATGGTGTTTGGTCGACCGAGCAACCCGTCGGGATACCAAGGTGGTGATACGGCTCACCGTTTGCCAGGGGATGGACGGGCTGTCCCTGGATTTCGAAGGTCGTCGGTAGGACCCTGCTGCCTGCTCCCGCACCGATGTGCAGGGTGGCACATTTAGCAGGGTTGAACCGCAGTCCCACCGACGATGCTCCGTCCTCTGCAGCAGCCAGAAGCCGCTGCATTCCCTCAGGCGCATCGGCGACAAGTGCAATGTCGTCCGCGTACGCTAAAATACTAAAACGTGAGCCCAATAGATCGAACCCCGCATCGACATCGGTAACTGCACGCAGTACCGAGTCGATAGCGAGGTCAAATACTATCGGGCTCAGCGGACAACCTTGTCGTACCCCCGAGCGAACAGGGATGGGAGCGGTGAATCCGTCGGCGGCGCGCACCCGCGTGGTGCATCCCTCATACATGGACTGCCATGTACGAACGATACCCCTCGGCACCCCGGAGCGAACGAGAGCGCGGCGGATCACCGCGTGCGGGACCGAACCAAACGCGTTGGAAAGGTCCAGCCACGCGACGACCGTCTGCCGCCTAGTCCTCCGCGCGTCAGTCAGGATCTCCTGCAAGACAAAATTATGCTCAAAGCAACCTTCGTCTCGCAGGAATCCCTTCTGAGCCGGACTAAGTTTGTTGTTGTGGACTGCCCAATCGGTCAGACGATCGGCAACGAGCGCCGCGAAAAGTTTGGGGGTAGTGTCCCCCAGCGCGAGAGAACGCCAGTTATCTAAAACTTCCCGGTCGCCTTTCTAATACACCAATACGGTGTTGGAGGTCTTCCAGGATGCTGCGACTGCCTCGAGCCGATAACACGCGTTGAACATCGCGGTGAGAAGCCGCACTCCCGGATCCGCCCCATGAAGATCGCGGTAAGTGACACCGTCGGGACCCGGCGCAGAGTTCGTCATACGCCGGAGCCGACGGTCCACCTCCAGCTCCGTGAAGGGATCCAAGAGTGCGGACTCCTCTGCATCGGCCAAGGGATCAGCACGCTCCACCAACGCGCCCGGTTCGTCCAGGTGTTCCCCGCCGCAGTATAGCCTTTCGAAGTACGCCTGAACCCTCTGTTTCGGCATTTGGCACGATTCAGTTGGCCCCTGCAGCACTTCTCGGACAGCCTTGCGTCGGTTCGCCCTGTACAGAGCCTGGAGACGCGTAGCTTCGCGCACCCAGCCCCCGGGTCCTTCTCCCGACTGCTGAGGACCGGCCGGTGCCGGCCCTCTCCTGTCGCCATCTCGCGCTGGCACTCTCCCCTCACCCCGACACGCTCGCGCCCCACGCGACCGATCTGGGCGGTCACGGGCGCGAGGAGCATCCCCGCCGACCGCTCTCGCTGCATTCTCCCCGAAGAAATTGGCGACAGCAGCCGCCAACTCCTCCAGGTCCGCAATCGAGGCGACAGCTTCCGCACGCCCGACCAGCGCGTCACGAGCAGCCACTCGTTGCCGCCTGTGCTGCCTTGCGACAACAGCAGGGGTCGGTTGGCCACCGGACGGCAAGCCGGGCGGGAGGTTAGCACGCCGCGGGACACGGGGGTGCTCACCGCCCCCGCCTCTAGAGACTGGTGGTGCCTCGTCGTTCGCTCCGGGGCCGCCGGGTACGGGCGCGCCCCGCCGACGACCCATCACCCCACGGACATCTACCTGGGCACACGGATGTCCCGCGATGCTGGCTTCAGCACGCTCACCCGGTGCTCCCTCCACGCTGGTCCCGGGAGGTGGGATGTCCGCAACGGCCCCACGAATAGAGCGGACCAAAGTGCGCTCCAGGACGACCGAACATGGTCGCATCGCCTGTAAAAAAGTATTAATATTCGCCGACGTTCGCGGCGGGTGACCGGGCGTCCGCCGCAGCCCCACCGGCGCCGGACCCTCGCTGGAGCTGCCGCTCCACCGCCTCCTCGCTCTTCTTCCCACGTGCCTCCTCCACGGCCCACCTGAGTCCCCCTCGTCCTCCGATAGTGGTGAAGGCAGCACCGCTCCTGGTTGCCGCCGCTCTTCCTGCCCGGATGTTGTGGGAGTTGTCTCGAGGCGCATCCTATTGACCACCTCGCGCGGTGACACCTCCGGGATGGTAGGGAGGGGGAGGGTCGTGATGGAGTGACCCTCCCCGCGGAATGCCCCGTGGACATCACGGGGGACCCGCATGTCGTTGTTGTCACCGTCGCGGTGGTCAGTGTGGCGGATCCGGACGCCGCAGGCAACGATGGCGGTGTTGTAAGATCAATGACTCCCGCACACACGCCGCAGATGGAAGGCGGCGTGGCGGGAGTCACCTGGGAGGGCGGGGTCCCACGTTGCGGGGTTAGCGTCCTCGCCAAACCCCTCGCCCCCCCAGAAGCCTGCAGCGTCAGCGCGGCACTTAGATTTCGTACCGCGGTGCCGGCTGGGGATGTCATCGCCGGCAGGGCCCCTTGGGTTGTCCTCCTTGATGTTGGGGGCCCCCGCAGTACACCCCTGGCCGATGTCCGAGCCAGGGGACCCGTCTGTGATGCGCACTTCTCGGCCGGCACGCTAGACGCCCGAGTTCGGCTTCTGGTATAAGGACCCCCGCTGGATGTCGTCGGGGGGGTCCTCTCGGGCGTCGTCCTCCTCGCGCCCCCCAGACCGCCGAAGGATGGTGATTCGGCGGCCGGAGACCTCCTGGGAGGCGCACGTGCCGGCCTAGACGCGCCGCTCTTCACGAGAGGCACGCTTGTGGATCGCCGCAAATTTCTTGAATTTACGGGCCCCGCCTGGCTGGTGGTGGTCGGCGGGACCCCTGCGGCCCTCCTAGATGATGTTTCGCCTCCGCTGGATGGTCTGCGGGGGCTTTTGCGTGCTCCTCTGGATGCGACATAAGACGGGCTTCTCCTATTGGCCGCGCCATTTTGTCTAGTGAATCCGCCATTACTCTGTGGATGCGCCATAGCGGCGGCCGACGTCCCTCGGGCGGCACCCAATATGGCGGCCGTCATGGCGGCCGATCCTAAGATGGCCGCACTTGATGTTGTTGTGGCCAGCGACGAGGATGATGGACGTGTCGCTGGCGCCGCTGCTGTGACGGCCGCGTATGAGGGGGACTCTCCTGCTGCTCCGGATGTTCGGGAGGCTCCTGCGGATGTTGTGCTTGTTGCAGGTGGTGTGTTGGTGGACGTCGTGGCCGTGGAGTGTGACGTGGGTGGCCGCGAGGATGTACGGCTTCGCGACGATGCTCCAGCTGACGCCGATGCAGATGGGGCGGCTGCAGAGGCCCGGGTCCGCACACCTGAAAGCCCACTAACATTAGAAATTGTTCTTTGTGCTCCGCGGGTGCCGCGACACGCAACCTCTGTCCGGGGGACGTGCTCCTTCTCATAATGGTCTTTAACCTTTCTATAGGGGACCGCGCCTGTCCCCCTAAAATTACATATGGAGCACACGTATGCAATAGTGTCCCCCGGATGAAATTTTCTTAAATGTCTACTTAAATGCTGCGTGTCGCAGAAATCACCCCTCGACCTAACATTTCTATCGCCGCTCCCCCAGCACCGTACGCAACGCACCCGCTCCTCTAGGGGATACGGGAGCACAATTTCTATGGGACTCTGCGCCATAACTATACAAATAAATAAATAAATAAAACAATTAATAAAATATGGACGCGCAGTGTGTGTGGAACCCCGCGCGCGGAGCACGAGGGCGGCACGTGGCGGGCTAACCTACACACGATATATGTAAGTCACCCGCGGCAGCGTGACACGGGATGGCGGCACGCGGTGACAGCAACAGGTGTAACGACGTACCGCCACACCGAGACACACTGCACACACGCACCACACCCGCGCACCGCACACTCACCACACCACTGCACGTCACTGTGGCATAGAGCCCCAGGTCGAGGGCACCCTAACCAAACTCGCGGAGCACACGCGTCGCGGCACTTCACTTTTCGCTCGCACGCACGTGGTTTTTTTTCAAGACTCATCGCTGAGCGGCTACGGGCGCCAATTTTCAATCGTTATGATTTGGACCGCTCTGGAGACGTGCTGGGGATTTCGTCTCTCCGTGGTAGTCGGCACTGCATCCATGGAGCGAGATTCCAACATCGCTCTGGAGTCGTATGTACTGTGTTAAAGTGGCGTAAGGTGTGAGGTCTGAATAGCTCAGTGATAAGAGCAGTTGCCCGGAAAGCGAAAGACTCGGGTTCGATTCCCGATTCAGCTACTTGTACCTCGCATATTTTTTCAGACCCGCAAATGTTGTTTTCTAACAATTATTTGTCGGGCTGAGGAAGTGTGTAAATGCCCTACACAGACACGACAGTGCCGCTGCCACGGAAGAGATGGATGCTTGGTTCGTGCCTCCTCCCGCCTTAAATCCCCCCCTCGCTTCAAGTATGAATACTACATTTAAAATTACTCTCTCTACATGAACGAACAATTCTCTTTAGATTTTATTCCTTTCACCTCTTGTGGGTGCGTTAACAATCAATTTAATGTTTATTTAAAAATTAGACGTGCGGCTAGGACGTCACAATAGTAACCAATAATAATCCTGAAAAGTTATTATTACCTTAAGTATTCTTTTTGGATTAAGACAGCCTTTATAATGCATTATTATTATTTAAAAAAATATATATTGATTATATAATTAATGTAGTAATTTAATCAACATAATTCTTTGTAATGTAATACATTTGAATATATAAAAATATTAAAATAAATTTTTTAAGTTAAAAGTCATTGAAAAGAATCGATTCTTCATTGATTCGATATTGCTTTCACGCGCTTTCTCTCTCTCTCTCTCTCTCTCTCTTTCTCCTAAAAGTACAAGATCTCATTACTCAATAAGAAACCGATAATGAATTTTTTTAAGATTATTGATACAAGAATTTTCTTAAGATTATTGATACAAATAATGTGTGTATTATTATGAATGCATTATGTTAGTAATATTTATAAAATAAAGAAAAATAAATTAAAGAAGGATGTAGATATTACATTGAATATAGGTCAAGTTCTGAAATAATAATGCAAATATCTAGCTTGGCAAATAATAATGATGACTTTGATTATTTTGGAAGAATGCAAGAGCCAAGCAGTAGTGCAGAGGAAAATCCATCCGAATTAATGTAAATGATGTCTGCTTCTCTCTAACAAATTTGAAAAAACCATGCACTTGTAAAGACATAAGCTTTATTCAATGTGCTTGATGTAAATTGACATTGTGCTTCAAATGTTTCTTTGATGATTATCATCCAAAAATTTGTACACCCAAAGAGGATTCCGAAGAGAATTCCGATATATAAAAATAAAACAATTTAAAAATGATTATGGAATCTTTAATTGTATTGCGAACCGATATTATTCGTATGGTTATAGGCGTTAAAGTATGCAAGTACAAAATATTATATTTAAAGTATTAGCATTAAATTTAATAATTATTAAGTAATAATTTTTTTACTCCATATGCGTTCACTTATTGCAATATTTTGTAAAAATTAAAAAAAAAATTGGTAAAATCAGGACTCGAACGTGCAACGGGCAGCGTTCTAAGCCGCCGCCTTATCCTCTGCGCCACGCTGTTATCTGCTAACCTCTTTCGCTAATTTGGTATAGAAAGCGCACGAGAAATTTTTAATGCAAATTTCTCGCGAATGCTTGAGTATTGCGTCGTGCCACTTGTCCATGAATTAGTGGGGGGCTAGTACTAAAACATATTTAAAGTTGAGCGAAATCCGTGAGTGCACGACTTGGCCCTCCCCTTGTGAAATAAACACAAGTTTTTACATATATAGGCTGTTCAAAAATAAAATATAAGTATGTTGAATTAATTATTTATTGGATAAATATAGCGAATAGGGGACCCAACCCCAATGACTTTGACCTTGACATATGTTGTCAAGGACATAATTATGAGTAACTTTTTCTTCTAGTTTAATCGTCGCTCGTTGCTTATTAAAAAATTATTAACAAAAAAAGTTTGAAATATACCAAAGTACATGCACGGACAGGAAACACGCGCGCGCGCGCGCGCACACACACACACACACACACGGGAGGGTGCAAAAGGGGCCTTCGGCCCCCCTCCCGCACCCACCCGCATGTGTGTGTGTGTTACATGGTTCTTCAATCGGGACCGTGGTCAATATCAACGTGGTCAATCGGGACCGTGGTCAATATCAACGTGGTCAATCGGGACCGTAGTCAATCGGGACCGTGGTCAATCGGGACCGTGGTCAATCGGGTCCGTGGTCAATCGGGACCGTGGTCAATCGGGACCGTGGTCAATATCAACGTGGTCAATCGGGACCGTGGTCAATATTAACGTGGTCAATCAGAACCGTGGTCAATCGGGACCGTGGTCAATATCAACGTGGTCAATATCAACGTGGTCAATCGCAACGTGGTCAATCTCAACGTGGTCAATTGGGACCGTGGTCAATATTAACGTAGTCAAACGGGTGCCACTCATCATACGCCGACGGGGGGCGCCAAGCCTCATTCACGCGTTGCTCAAGATTATTCACCTGCTCGGGTAGTCCGCGAAATCGCGACAATTTTGTTTGATTTTTAGAAAGAACGTCGAATAACGAATTCGCGTCAATATGATCAGCTGATTTCTCGCGATCGCCTAAGTTCTTTTGTTTCTTTTCACTTTCTGAGTCTTACTGAGCTTTGCGATCTCGTATTGTGAGCCATGATTTATCTTTTATACGTATATGTGTTAATGGTTACAAGAATAATAGTAATGTGCAATAATATAAGATTGGTACAATACGTACGATTAAATGGTATGGTCCTTTAATCCTGTAAGAATATGATATAGTACAATAAAATAAAGGCAGTGTAATAAATCAGTGCATATATAATAACGAAAACGATATAGTGGTTAAATATAATTGTAAGAATATAGTAGCAATATAACAAAAGTAATATATATATGTGCATGTAATGATATAGTAATAAAATAAGAATGTTTTTTATGAATCTTCAAAGTTTACTTTATAAGTATTTGTAGCAAAATTATAAATAGTAAAACTCAAGCAAATAATAAATGCAATGAATGGCATATGTGTATGTATATATGTTAAAGCAAATAAATGTAATATGTGTTTTGCAATAAAATGTTGTAATATGCTGCAAATAAAATACGGTTATAGGGTAGGTATAGTAAAACACAATAATAGTAGTATAATATAGAAATAGCAATGGTATATGTGTTTTCTTTATTCGTCGCTGGCGCTAACGTTTTGAATTTGAGTCTGTGCGTAATATTCACGACGCGGGTCGTTCTCCGGGATATCTGTGTATGGTAACGGAGATTGTTCGACCGTGATCGGAATTAATTCGTAAACGGAACTTTCTTTCTCGTTTAACTGCTCGCGAACCGGGGTACTAAAATTATCTGTAATGTCGGTCCCGACGGAACGGTTCGCTAATTCTTTGAGATTCGCTCTCATCTGTCGTCGAAGCTGGTTTTTACGACCGGCACGACGCATTCTTGGCATGTCTTATTTTCACAATATCCGTCCATCGTTTCGTTCCGAATGTGCGGAATCTTGCCTGCACTAGAAAGAACGAACAGGGCGAGAGCGTGCGGCGTTTCCTCACCATTCTCAACGGTCTATTGATCGTGAAGAATTTCGTAGCAACAATGGGCGGCCTATCCGCTCAAAGCCGTCGCTCTCGATTCCATTCACAAAGAGCACGCACAAGTTTTCACGAAATTTGAATAAGGATTGATTTCAGTTTCATGCAGTGATTCTCTGAGGCACTTATTTTGCCCACATAACGATATCCGTCATCCTATTCCAATTGTGTGCGGAATCTGGCCTGCACTAAAAAGAAGGAACAAGAAAGAGTGTGCGGAATCTTGCCTGCACTACTTCTCCGTCTATCGTATGTACACAAGAAAACTCAAAGCAACGACGGGCGGCCTATCAGAGTCGTCGCTTCGAATTCGCGGCACTTCAAAGAGCTGGCTTTCACTCTTACTAAAATCAATCACTTCTCTACTGTGTGGCGTGTCTCTTTGGCTTTACAAAGATATTTAAACACTGATGTCTGTGTTACATTTGCGTTCTCAACGTGCGGAATCCTGCCTCACCGGAGAGAACCACTCCTGCTACAGTGACGAGCGGCGTATGTACCAGCTACCGGGACACTGTCACAGAACCAGGTATTGTTCAAGAATTCCTTCGCAGCGATGAACGAAGTATATTCGCTCTAACTCGCAGCGTCAGAATGTTACTATGCCGTTTTAATGTTGCAATCAAAGCACACGCAGTCGAGAATAATCACTGAATTCTAACAACGTTAATGGAAATAAAAATCATACACGAATACAACGTGTAGAAATGAAATGATTAAAGTCTAAATGACGCGTTATTTAGTAATTGAATAAAATTACAGCGGCACTGTAATCCGCGAAAGATTCAAGAAAATCTGAAAGATATTAACCGAGACTCAAATTGAACGTTATATCGCGCACAATTCACTTCCTGAAATAAGGTATGATTATTAAAGCAAGAAAATGACAAGTTGGCTTCTGCGATCCCACCGCTGCCACCAAAAATTCAATATGTCATCCCAGAGTTCGAAGTTAATAAAAAAAAATTAAAATTCAAAGGTTAATTACTATCTTCAAGTAATTCGTTATAAATTGACTATATTAATTTTAAATTAGTAAAAATTGGATTAATATTATCATATAAGTTCTTTTAATTAATATTAATAATATATTTATTGTAATAAAATAATAAGAGTTAAAATCTTTTCTTTTTTTTCGGTCATCCTGCGTTCACCGGGTCTACCGGGGACCAGAAGTCTGATAACTTGTCTTGAATAAAATAGCAGTAGTATATTAGCTTACCATTAATGGTTATAAGTACTGGAATAGTGGTTAATATGCTGGTGTGACGTCCCAGCCGCACATTTTTATTTTAATAAAACAACAAATTTTTATTAGACTTACTCAAGGGGATACTAACAGAGCAAATTCAATCATAAATTTCATAAAAGTAACTTGGAAAATATATATGAGTATTTAATAGACCCTATATAACCCTATATAACCCTATATAAGAACTATATATAAGAACTATATGTGTCAATCATTTAAGCATGCATATAAGTATAAGTATATAAGAAAAAAGTTGCTCGTCTGATAAAGAGAGCAATGTTAAAAATCAGCATTAGACTTATGTCCACCCTGTATGTGAACTACAAACCACACGTACAAGCGTATACGCATATGAACGTAAGACAAAAAATCGTATATCATAACGAAGAACCGCATATAAAAGCTCCACATCAGTATTTCTTGAACATTTAGTATATCAAAAAGTATGTAAAAATATAGCTATGGGTCTGTAGAATAAGAATACGCTCGAAAAAACTCGGAAAGGTAAAAAATTTGGACTATTTATACACAGTGATGCCAGAATTGAGATGCGAGCAACATGCAGGAGGGAATAACACACACAAGCGCAAACAACGTACGTGTGAGCTCGGCGCTTCGGCTAGTTTCGAATAACAGAAGAGGACAGATGTACTGTTTTCTGTCTCTCTTCTTCCTACCGAGTCGGCAACGATACGGGCGACGGGCGACGAGCGACGGGCGACGGGCGATGTTGCTCGTTTCTCGATTCTTGATGCATGACAGCATTAAATGTTCTTTTTACAGCCTATTAATGTGTTATATATTAAATGTTTTCTTTCAACCTTCTTCTTTAATATGTTTTAAATTAAATGATTTTTTACGCTTTTGATAATATATATTTATATCAGAGTTATAAGAGAGAATGCATTATTATATTAAGATAATACTCTGCTTTAATTTTTTTTAAATTTATGTCTACTGCATATAAAAGTATTCGAGTAAAATACTCGAAGATTGAACATTATATTAAACATTTCATATTCTACATACCGAGAAAAAAAATAATTTGATAGTAAAAAATTTTATTTTATTCGAGAAAACTATTTATTCGGTGAATTTTAATAACGTTTTTGTTTATTGTTAAATCTTTAAGTTTCTTAAGTATAATATATTTATTTAGTAAATATAATAAATATTAAATATATTTTTCTTATCAAAAACAATATCTAGATTATTAAAAAATATTATTTAAATGAAAAGAAATTATACAAAGATAAAAAATGAATATTGTTAGAACAAATCAAATAATTTTTGTTAATAATATACTGAAAGAATAAAAATATATATATTATGCCAGCACTTTTATATATTTAAATAAAAAAATATGTATTAATTAAAGCAGTATTGTTTTAATGTAATAATGTATTTTCTTATAACTCTGGTATAAATATATAGTATCAAAAGGTTGTAAATATATTTTTAAATTGGAGAAATAATATTTGCAATTGTAAATATATTTACAAAGCATTGGGGTTTAACTTAATAAAATAAATAATAAATTTTGGAAATAGTTACAAATTTCATTTATACAACTCGACATATATAATTTATATGAGAATTAAACTCCTACTTTTTGTGCTTCAAACAAACAGTTTACAAATATTTATCGTGCTGAATTCAATCAGTTTAATATTCTGAATCTTGTGTTGGGCTTATATAAGATATAATCAGAAATTAAACTGATTGAACACTACTACGCTTTAAATCTTATATTACTAGCCAAAACTTGCAGACTTTATATTCATTTGTAAAAATGCGAGAAAATACATCATCTAACGAAGAAATTAGTAAATCGCTCACATATTTAAATGAAATGAATTGATTTTTAATAACAAAAAATCTAATTGTCTAAAATACATATTTGATTAAATATTATATATTGATTAGTATTATGTATTTAGGATGGCTTTACATAATGAATGGTGCTTTTCCACACCACCCATGGGGTATCACCAATGGCGCGTTCGGTTTTTTAAAGTGGACCTTCGCCTGGAGCCCTATTATACCACTGTATGTTATATATTATATTGTATCTTTCATTTACAAGTGTGATGTCCTTTATAGACAAGATATTTTTTACACACTTGTTTTTTACAAGTGTGATGTCTTTTACAGACAAAATATTTTTTACACACTTGTATTTTAAAAATGTGATGTCTTTTACAGATAAGATATTTTTTACACACTTGTTTTTTACAAGTGTGATGTCTTTTACAGACAAGATATTTTTTACACACTTGTATTTTAAAAATGTGATGTTTTTTACAGAGAAGATATATATTACATACTTGTTTTTTACAAGTGTGATGTCTTTTAAAGCCAAAATACTTTTTATCTTATTTTCAACATTATTATTACATATCATTAACCAATGACGGACCAGCAATGTCATCAATGTCAGCAGCATATAATGTAAGACTGTTCATTTTCTTAGGCCAAGTAGAATATAATTTTTCCGATGACATGAGAGATAAATGCTTTTCATTAATCTCCATGTCTAGAACAGTTTGTTTTCTCGTTTTTAGTGCTGGTTTGAAAAAAGCACTAAAAGCACTCGGCACTTTTTCATTTGTTTCGTACGCCGTGCATTTGTTTCATACGCTGTCTGTTGTTTCACAGCGCTTCTGTGAGATAATCTTGTTGCCTTGCACTCTTGTACTTGTGAGTCAACGTATTTTTTGATACGTGTCTTGTGAAATCTTGATATCTAAGAAGCTGAATCAATTCTGATTGTGAGTCCCTATTGTTTATTGTTTATCTTTTATTTTACTCATTCTTCTTTAATTCATTGTTTCTGCCTATCTTTTGCTGTATATAAAAATGTGTGATGAATTAAAAAAAAAGCTTTTCAGAAGCTTGGCTTAGTGATGATAGAATTAAATCTTGGATACGTAAAGTATCTTCTGATGATAGTTTTTATCATTGCATTATACGTAATAAAAATATTTCGTGCAACACACATGTTTTTAGACATGCGGATTCTGCGTGCCACAAAAATAATATGAAAGAAAGTACATCATTATTATTAAATGCTGACAATAAGAGTTTAAATAAAAACTTAACAGAAAAACAGAAATTTAAACAACAATGACTAGAGATCGAATTATTTAAGCCATGGCTACGCGAAGTGTCACATGACAAAAATTCGTTTTTTTTTTATTATCTATAATGCAAAATCTTGATGTAAAAGCATATTTACTATTTTTAAAACATATTTTGAATTTTTTTAATTCTTTCAATGCATTTTTCCAAGCTCTGGAAACAAGAATTCATTTATTGCAGCCAAAATCTGTAGAGCTTTTAATAACAATTTGTAAACATTTTTTGAAACCGAGAAGCGTTGTTCCTCAATTTCCTTGATGTGTTATGAAAACTTTCGGAAAATCTCACTTACAGGTACGTAACTAAGTCGTTCCGAACGAAGGAAACTTGCGTACATAGCGATCTTAGCTCTGTGTGCCGAGAAGCGTTGTTCCTCAATTTCCTTGATGTGTTATGAAAATTTTCGGCAAATCTCCCTTACAGGCACGTAACTAAGTCGTTCCGAACGAAGGAAACTTGCGTACATAGCGATCTTAGCTCTGTGTGCCGAGAAGCGTTGTTCCTCAATTTCCTTGATGTGTTATGAAAATTTTCGGCAAATCTCGCTTACAGGCACGTAACTAAGTCGTTCCGAACGAAGGAAACTTGCGTACATAGCGATCTTAGCTCTGTGTGCCGAGAAGCGTTGTTCCTCAATTTCCTTGATGTGTTATGAAAACTTTCGGTATATCTCACTTACAGGTACGTAACTAAGTCGTTCCGAACGAAGGAAACTTGCGTACATAGCGATCTTAGCTCTGTGTGCCGAGAAGCGTTGTTCCTCAATTTCCTTGATGTGTTATGAAAATTTTCGGCAAATCTCGCTTACAGGCACGTAACTAAGTCGTTCCGAACGAAGGAAACTTGCGTACATAGCGATCTTAGCTCTGTGTGCCGAGAAGCGTTGTTCCTCAATTTCCTTGATGTGTTATGAAAATTTTCGGCAAATCTCGCTTACAGGCACGTAACTAAGTCGTTCCGAACGAAGGAAACTTGCGTACATAGCGATCTTAGCTCTGTGTGCCGAGAAGCGTTGTTCCTCAATTTCCTTGATGTGTTATGAAAACTTTCGGTATATCTCACTTACAGGTACGTAACTAAGTCGTTCCGAACGAAGGAAACTTGCGTACATAGCGATCTTAGCTCTGTGTGCCGAGAAGCGTTGTTCCTCAATTTCCTTGATGTGTTATGAAAATTTTCGGCAAATCTCACTTACAGGCACGTAACTAAGTCGTTCCGAACGAAGGAAACTTGCGTACATAGCGATCTTAGCTCTGTGTGCCGAGAAGCGTTGTTCCTCAATTTCCTTGATGTGTTATGAAAATTTTCGGCAAATCTCACTTACAGGCACGTAACTAAGTCGTTCCGAACGAAGGAAACTTGCGTACATAGCGATCTTAGCTCTGTGTGCCGAGAAGCGTTGTTCCTCAATTTCCTTGATGTGTTATGAAAATTTTCGGCAAATCTCACTTACAGGCACGTAACTAAGTCGTTCCGAACGAAGGAAACTTGCGTACATAGCGATCTTAGCTCTGTGTGCCGAGAAGCGTTGTTCCTCAATTTCCTTGATGTGTTATGAAAATTTTCGGCAAATCTCGCTTACAGGCACGTAACTAAGTCGTTCCGAACGAAGGAAACTTGCGTACATAGCGATCTTAGCTCTGTGTGCCGAGAAGCGTTGTTCCTCAATTTCCTTGATGTGTTATGAAAATTTTCGGCAAATCTCACTTACAGGCACGTAACTAAGTCGTTCCGAACGAAGGAAACTTGCGTACATAGCGATCTTAGCTCTGTGTGCCGAGAAGCGTTGTTCCTCAATTTCCTTGATGTGTTATGAAAATTTTCGGCAAATCTCACTTACAGGTACGTAACTAAGTCGTTCCGAACGAAGGAAACTTGCGTACATAGCGATCTTAGCTCTGTGTGCCGAGAAGCGTTGTTCCTCAATTTCCTTGATGTGTTATGAAAATTTTCGGCAAATCTCGCTTACAGGCACGTAACTAAGTCGTTCCGAACGAAGGAAACTTGCGTACATAGCGATCTTAGCTCTGTGTGCCGAGAAGCGTTGTTCCTCAATTTCCTTGATGTGTTATGAAAACTTTCGGTATATCTCACTTACAGGTACGTAACTAAGTCGTTCCGAACGAAGGAAACTTGCGTACATAGCGATCTTAGCTCTGTGTGCCGAGAAGCGTTGTTCCTCAATTTCCTTGATGTGTTATGAAAATTTTCGGCAAATCTCGCTTACAGGCACGTAACTAAGTCGTTCCGAACGAAGGAAACTTGCGTACATAGCGATCTTAGCTCTGTGTGCCGAGAAGCGTTGTTCCTCAATTTCCTTGATGTGTTATGAAAATTTTCGGTATATCTCACTTACAGGTACGTAACTAAGTCGTTCCGAACGAAGGAAACTTGCGTACATAGCGATCTTAGCTCTGTGTGCCGAGAAGCGTTGTTCCTCAATTTCCTTGATGTGTTATGAAAATTTTCGGTATATCTCACTTACAGGTACGTAACTAAGTCGTTCCGAACGAAGGAAACTTGCGTACATAGCGATCTTAGCTCTGTGTGCCGAGAAGCGTTGTTCCTCAATTTCCTTGATGTGTTATGAAAATTTTCGGCAAATCTCGCTTACAGGCACGTAACTAAGTCGTTCCGAACGAAGGAAACTTGCGTACATAGCGATCTTAGCTCTGTGTGCCGAGAAGCGTTGTTCCTCAATTTCCTTGATGTGTTATGAAAATTTTCGGCAAATCTCGCTTACAGGCACGTAACTAAGTCGTTCCGAACGAAGGAAACTTGCGTACATAGCGATCTTAGCTCTGTGTGCCGAGAAGCGTTGTTCCTCAATTTCCTTGATGTGTTATGAAAACTTTCGGTATATCTCACTTACAGGTACGTAACTAAGTCGTTCCGAACGAAGGAAACTTGCGTACATAGCGATCTTAGCTCTGTGTGCCGAGAAGCGTTGTTCCTCAATTTCCTTGATGTGTTATGAAAATTTTCGGCAAATCTCGCTTACAGGCACGTAACTAAGTCGTTCCGAACGAAGGAAACTTGCGTACATAGCGATCTTAGCTCTGTGTGCCGAGAAGCGTTGTTCCTCAATTTCCTTGATGTGTTATGAAAATTTTCGGCAAATCTCGCTTACAGGCACGTAACTAAGTCGTTCCGAACGAAGGAAACTTGCGTACATAGCGATCTTAGCTCTGTGTGCCGAGAAGCGTTGTTCCTCAATTTCCTTGATGTGTTATGAAAATTTTCGGCAAATCTCGCTTACAGGCACGTAACTAAGTCGTTCCGAACGAAGGAAACTTGCGTACATAGCGATCTTAGCTCTGTGTGCCGAGAAGCGTTGTTCCTCAATTTCCTTGATGTGTTATGAAAATTTTCGGCAAATCTCGCTTACAGGCACGTAACTAAGTCGTTCCGAACGAAGGAAACTTGCGTACATAGCGATCTTAGCTCTGTGTGCCGAGAAGCGTTGTTCCTCAATTTCCTTGATGTGTTATGAAAACTTTCGGTATATCTCACTTACAGGTACGTAACTAAGTCGTTCCGAACGAAGGAAACTTGCGTACATAGCGATCTTAGCTCTGTGTGCCGAGAAGCGTTGTTCCTCAATTTCCTTGATGTGTTATGAAAATTTTCGGCAAATCTCGCTTACAGGCACGTAACTAAGTCGTTCCGAACGAAGGAAACTTGCGTACATAGCGATCTTAGCTCTGTGTGCCGAGAAGCGTTGTTCCTCAATTTCCTTGATGTGTTATGAAAATTTTCGGCAAATCTCGCTTACAGGCACGTAACTAAGTCGTTCCGAACGAAGGAAACTTGCGTACATAGCGATCTTAGCTCTGTGTGCCGAGAAGCGTTGTTCCTCAATTTCCTTGATGTGTTATGAAAATTTTCGGCAAATCTCGCTTACAGGCACGTAACTAAGTCGTTCCGAACGAAGGAAACTTGCGTACATAGCGATCTTAGCTCTGTGTGCCGAGAAGCGTTGTTCCTCAATTTCCTTGATGTGTTATGAAAACTTTCGGTATATCTCACTTACAGGCACGTAACTAAGTCGTTCCGAACGAAGGAAACTTGCGTACATAGCGATCTTAGCTCTGTGTGCCGAGAAGCGTTGTTCCTCAATTTCCTTGATGTGTTATGAAAATTTTCGGC
Organism: Formica aserva; assembly: GCA_037039905.1. Classification (NCBI taxonomy): domain Eukaryota; kingdom Metazoa; phylum Arthropoda; class Insecta; order Hymenoptera; family Formicidae; genus Formica; species Formica aserva. The sequence goes on along the minus strand of JAXRKO010000058.1, from coordinate 50,753 downwards.
AAATCTCGCTTACAGGCACGTAACTAAGTCGTTCCGAACGAAGGAAACTTGCGTACATAGCGATCTTAGCTCTGTGTGCCGAGAAGCGTTGTTCCTCAATTTCCTTGATGTGTTATGAAAATTTTCGGCAAATCTCGCTTACAGGCACGTAACTAAGTCGTTCCGAACGAAGGAAACTTGCGTACATAGCGATCTTAGCTCTGTGTGCCGAGAAGCGTTGTTCCTCAATTTCCTTGATGTGTTATGAAAATTTTCGGCAAATCTCGCTTACAGGCACGTAACTAAGTCGTTCCGAACGAAGGAAACTTGCGTACATAGCGATCTTAGCTCTGTGTGCCGAGAAGCGTTGTTCCTCAATTTCCTTGATGTGTTATGAAAATTTTCGGCAAATCTCACTTACAGGCACGTAACTAAGTCGTTCCGAACGAAGGAAACTTGCGTACATAGCGATCTTAGCTCTGTGTGCCGAGAAGCGTTGTTCCTCAATTTCCTTGATGTGTTATGAAAATTTTCGGCAAATCTCACTTACAGGCACGTAACTAAGTCGTTCCGAACGAAGGAAACTTGCGTACATAGCGATCTTAGCTCTGTGTGCCGAGAAGCGTTGTTCCTCAATTTCCTTGATGTGTTATGAAAATTTTCGGCAAATCTCACTTACAGGCACGTAACTAAGTCGTTCCGAACGAAGGAAACTTGCGTACATAGCGATCTTAGCTCTGTGTGCCGAGAAGCGTTGTTCCTCAATTTCCTTGATGTGTTATGAAAATTTTCGGCAAATCTCACTTACAGGCACGTAACTAAGTCGTTCCGAACGAAGGAAACTTGCGTACATAGCGATCTTAGCTCTGTGTGCCGAGAAGCGTTGTTCCTCAATTTCCTTGATGTGTTATGAAAATTTTCGGCAAATCTCACTTACAGGCACGTAACTAAGTCGTTCCGAACGAAGGAAACTTGCGTACATAGCGATCTTAGCTCTGTGTGCCGAGAAGCGTTGTTCCTCAATTTCCTTGATGTGTTATGAAAATTTTCGGCAAATCTCACTTACAGGCACGTAACTAAGTCGTTCCGAACGAAGGAAACTTGCGTACATAGCGATCTTAGCTCTGTGTGCCGAGAAGCGTTGTTCCTCAATTTCCTTGATGTGTTATGAAAATTTTCGGCAAATCTCACTTACAGGCACGTAACTAAGTCGTTCCGAACGAAGGAAACTTGCGTACATAGCGATCTTAGCTCTGTGTGCCGAGAAGCGTTGTTCCTCAATTTCCTTGATGTGTTATGAAAATTTTCGGCAAATCTCACTTACAGGCACGTAACTAAGTCGTTCCGAACGAAGGAAACTTGCGTACATAGCGATCTTAGCTCTGTGTGCCGAGAAGCGTTGTTCCTCAATTTCCTTGATGTGTTATGAAAATTTTCGGCAAATCTCACTTACAGGCACGTAACTAAGTCGTTCCGAACGAAGGAAACTTGCGTACATAGCGATCTTAGCTCTGTGTGCCGAGAAGCGTTGTTCCTCAATTTCCTTGATGTGTTATGAAAATTTTCGGCAAATCTCACTTACAGGCACGTAACTAAGTCGTTCCGAACGAAGGAAACTTGCGTACATAGCGATCTTAGCTCTGTGTGCCGAGAAGCGTTGTTCCTCAATTTCCTTGATGTGTTATGAAAATTTTCGGCAAATCTCACTTACAGGCACGTAACTAAGTCGTTCCGAACGAAGGAAACTTGCGTACATAGCGATCTTAGCTCTGTGTGCCGAGAAGCGTTGTTCCTCAATTTCCTTGATGTGTTATGAAAATTTTCGGCAAATCTCGCTTACAGGCACGTAACTAAGTCGTTCCGAACGAAGGAAACTTGCGTACATAGCGATCTTAGCTCTGTGTGCCGAGAAGCGTTGTTCCTCAATTTCCTTGATGTGTTATGAAAATTTTCGGCAAATCTCACTTACAGGCACGTAACTAAGTCGTTCCGAACGAAGGAAACTTGCGTACATAGCGATCTTAGCTCTGTGTGCCGAGAAGCGTTGTTCCTCAATTTCCTTGATGTGTTATGAAAATTTTCGGCAAATCTCACTTACAGGCACGTAACTAAGTCGTTCCGAACGAAGGAAACTTGCGTACATAGCGATCTTAGCTCTGTGTGCCGAGAAGCGTTGTTCCTCAATTTCCTTGATGTGTTATGAAAATTTTCGGCAAATCTCACTTACAGGCACGTAACTAAGTCGTTCCGAACGAAGGAAACTTGCGTACATAGCGATCTTAGCTCTGTGTGCCGAGAAGCGTTGTTCCTCAATTTCCTTGATGTGTTATGAAAATTTTCGGCAAATCTCGCTTACAGGCACGTAACTAAGTCGTTCCGAACGAAGGAAACTTGCGTACATAGCGATCTTAGCTCTGTGTGCCGAGAAGCGTTGTTCCTCAATTTCCTTGATGTGTTATGAAAATTTTCGGCAAATCTCACTTACAGGCACGTAACTAAGTCGTTCCGAACGAAGGAAACTTGCGTACATAGCGATCTTAGCTCTGTGTGCCGAGAAGCGTTGTTCCTCAATTTCCTTGATGTGTTATGAAAATTTTCGGCAAATCTCACTTACAGGCACGTAACTAAGTCGTTCCGAACGAAGGAAACTTGCGTACATAGCGATCTTAGCTCTGTGTGCCGAGAAGCGTTGTTCCTCAATTTCCTTGATGTGTTATGAAAATTTTCGGCAAATCTCACTTACAGGCACGTAACTAAGTCGTTCCGAACGAAGGAAACTTGCGTACATAGCGATCTTAGCTCTGTGTGCCGAGAAGCGTTGTTCCTCAATTTCCTTGATGTGTTATGAAAATTTTCGGCAAATCTCACTTACAGGCACGTAACTAAGTCGTTCCGAACGAAGGAAACTTGCGTACATAGCGATCTTAGCTCTGTGTGCCGAGAAGCGTTGTTCCTCAATTTCCTTGATGTGTTATGAAAATTTTCGGCAAATCTCACTTACAGGCACGTAACTAAGTCGTTCCGAACGAAGGAAACTTGCGTACATAGCGATCTTAGCTCTGTGTGCCGAGAAGCGTTGTTCCTCAATTTCCTTGATGTGTTATGAAAATTTTCGGCAAATCTCGCTTACAGGCACGTAACTAAGTCGTTCCGAACGAAGGAAACTTGCGTACATAGCGATCTTAGCTCTGTGTGCCGAGAAGCGTTGTTCCTCAATTTCCTTGATGTGTTATGAAAATTTTCGGCAAATCTCACTTACAGGCACGTAACTAAGTCGTTCCGAACGAAGGAAACTTGCGTACATAGCGATCTTAGCTCTGTGTGCCGAGAAGCGTTGTTCCTCAATTTCCTTGATGTGTTATGAAAATTTTCGGCAAATCTCACTTACAGGCACGTAACTAAGTCGTTCCGAACGAAGGAAACTTGCGTACATAGCGATCTTAGCTCTGTGTGCCGAGAAGCGTTGTTCCTCAATTTCCTTGATGTGTTATGAAAATTTTCGGCAAATCTCACTTACAGGCACGTAACTAAGTCGTTCCGAACGAAGGAAACTTGCGTACATAGCGATCTTAGCTCTGTGTGCCGAGAAGCGTTGTTCCTCAATTTCCTTGATGTGTTATGAAAATTTTCGGCAAATCTCACTTACAGGCACGTAACTAAGTCGTTCCGAACGAAGGAAACTTGCGTACATAGCGATCTTAGCTCTGTGTGCCGAGAAGCGTTGTTCCTCAATTTCCTTGATGTGTTATGAAAATTTTCGGCAAATCTCACTTACAGGCACGTAACTAAGTCGTTCCGAACGAAGGAAACTTGCGTACATAGCGATCTTAGCTCTGTGTGCCGAGAAGCGTTGTTCCTCAATTTCCTTGATGTGTTATGAAAATTTTCGGCAAATCTCACTTACAGGCACGTAACTAAGTCGTTCCGAACGAAGGAAACTTGCGTACATAGCGATCTTAGCTCTGTGTGCCGAGAAGCGTTGTTCCTCAATTTCCTTGATGTGTTATGAAAATTTTCGGCAAATCTCACTTACAGGCACGTAACTAAGTCGTTCCGAACGAAGGAAACTTGCGTACATAGCGATCTTAGCTCTGTGTGCCGAGAAGCGTTGTTCCTCAATTTCCTTGATGTGTTATGAAAATTTTCGGCAAATCTCACTTACAGGCACGTAACTAAGTCGTTCCGAACGAAGGAAACTTGCGTACATAGCGATCTTAGCTCTGTGTGCCGAGAAGCGTTGTTCCTCAATTTCCTTGATGTGTTATGAAAATTTTCGGCAAATCTCACTTACAGGCACGTAACTAAGTCGTTCCGAACGAAGGAAACTTGCGTACATAGCGATCTTAGCTCTGTGTGCCGAGAAGCGTTGTTCCTCAATTTCCTTGATGTGTTATGAAAATTTTCGGCAAATCTCACTTACAGGCACGTAACTAAGTCGTTCCGAACGAAGGAAACTTGCGTACATAGCGATCTTAGCTCTGTGTGCCGAGAAGCGTTGTTCCTCAATTTCCTTGATGTGTTATGAAAATTTTCGGCAAATCTCACTTACAGGCACGTAACTAAGTCGTTCCGAACGAAGGAAACTTGCGTACATAGCGATCTTAGCTCTGTGTGCCGAGAAGCGTTGTTCCTCAATTTCCTTGATGTGTTATGAAAATTTTCGGCAAATCTCACTTACAGGCACGTAACTAAGTCGTTCCGAACGAAGGAAACTTGCGTACATAGCGATCTTAGCTCTGTGTGCCGAGAAGCGTTGTTCCTCAATTTCCTTGATGTGTTATGAAAATTTTCGGCAAATCTCACTTACAGGCACGTAACTAAGTCGTTCCGAACGAAGGAAACTTGCGTACATAGCGATCTTAGCTCTGTGTGCCGAGAAGCGTTGTTCCTCAATTTCCTTGATGTGTTATGAAAATTTTCGGCAAATCTCACTTACAGGCACGTAACTAAGTCGTTCCGAACGAAGGAAACTTGCGTACATAGCGATCTTAGCTCTGTGTGCCGAGAAGCGTTGTTCCTCAATTTCCTTGATGTGTTATGAAAATTTTCGGCAAATCTCACTTACAGGCACGTAACTAAGTCGTTCCGAACGAAGGAAACTTGCGTACATAGCGATCTTAGCTCTGTGTGCCGAGAAGCGTTGTTCCTCAATTTCCTTGATGTGTTATGAAAATTTTCGGCAAATCTCACTTACAGGCACGTAACTAAGTCGTTCCGAACGAAGGAAACTTGCGTACATAGCGATCTTAGCTCTGTGTGCCGAGAAGCGTTGTTCCTCAATTTCCTTGATGTGTTATGAAAATTTTCGGCAAATCTCACTTACAGGCACGTAACTAAGTCGTTCCGAACGAAGGAAACTTGCGTACATAGCGATCTTAGCTCTGTGTGCCGAGAAGCGTTGTTCCTCAATTTCCTTGATGTGTTATGAAAATTTTCGGCAAATCTCACTTACAGGCACGTAACTAAGTCGTTCCGAACGAAGGAAACTTGCGTACATAGCGATCTTAGCTCTGTGTGCCGAGAAGCGTTGTTCCTCAATTTCCTTGATGTGTTATGAAAATTTTCGGCAAATCTCACTTACAGGCACGTAACTAAGTCGTTCCGAACGAAGGAAACTTGCGTACATAGCGATCTTAGCTCTGTGTGCCGAGAAGCGTTGTTCCTCAATTTCCTTGATGTGTTATGAAAATTTTCGGCAAATCTCACTTACAGGCACGTAACTAAGTCGTTCCGAACGAAGGAAACTTGCGTACATAGCGATCTTAGCTCTGTGTGCCGAGAAGCGTTGTTCCTCAATTTCCTTGATGTGTTATGAAAATTTTCGGCAAATCTCACTTACAGGCACGTAACTAAGTCGTTCCGAACGAAGGAAACTTGCGTACATAGCGATCTTAGCTCTGTGTGCCGAGAAGCGTTGTTCCTCAATTTCCTTGATGTGTTATGAAAATTTTCGGCAAATCTCGCTTACAGGCACGTAACTAAGTCGTTCCGAACGAAGGAAACTTGCGTACATAGCGATCTTAGCTCTGTGTGCCGAGAAGCGTTGTTCCTCAATTTCCTTGATGTGTTATGAAAATTTTCGGCAAATCTCACTTACAGGCACGTAACTAAGTCGTTCCGAACGAAGGAAACTTGCGTACATAGCGATCTTAGCTCTGTGTGCCGAGAAGCGTTGTTCCTCAATTTCCTTGATGTGTTATGAAAATTTTCGGCAAATCTCACTTACAGGCACGTAACTAAGTCGTTCCGAACGAAGGAAACTTGCGTACATAGCGATCTTAGCTCTGTGTGCCGAGAAGCGTTGTTCCTCAATTTCCTTGATGTGTTATGAAAATTTTCGGCAAATCTCACTTACAGGCACGTAACTAAGTCGTTCCGAACGAAGGAAACTTGCGTACATAGCGATCTTAGCTCTGTGTGCCGAGAAGCGTTGTTCCTCAATTTCCTTGATGTGTTATGAAAATTTTCGGCAAATCTCACTTACAGGCACGTAACTAAGTCGTTCCGAACGAAGGAAACTTGCGTACATAGCGATCTTAGCTCTGTGTGCCGAGAAGCGTTGTTCCTCAATTTCCTTGATGTGTTATGAAAATTTTCGGCAAATCTCACTTACAGGCACGTAACTAAGTCGTTCCGAACGAAGGAAACTTGCGTACATAGCGATCTTAGCTCTGTGTGCCGAGAAGCGTTGTTCCTCAATTTCCTTGATGTGTTATGAAAATTTTCGGCAAATCTCACTTACAGGCACGTAACTAAGTCGTTCCGAACGAAGGAAACTTGCGTACATAGCGATCTTAGCTCTGTGTGCCGAGAAGCGTTGTTCCTCAATTTCCTTGATGTGTTATGAAAATTTTCGGCAAATCTCACTTACAGGCACGTAACTAAGTCGTTCCGAACGAAGGAAACTTGCGTACATAGCGATCTTAGCTCTGTGTGCCGAGAAGCGTTGTTCCTCAATTTCCTTGATGTGTTATGAAAATTTTCGGCAAATCTCACTTACAGGCACGTAACTAAGTCGTTCCGAACGAAGGAAACTTGCGTACATAGCGATCTTAGCTCTGTGTGCCGAGAAGCGTTGTTCCTCAATTTCCTTGATGTGTTATGAAAATTTTCGGCAAATCTCACTTACAGGCACGTAACTAAGTCGTTCCGAACGAAGGAAACTTGCGTACATAGCGATCTTAGCTCTGTGTGCCGAGAAGCGTTGTTCCTCAATTTCCTTGATGTGTTATGAAAATTTTCGGCAAATCTCACTTACAGGCACGTAACTAAGTCGTTCCGAACGAAGGAAACTTGCGTACATAGCGATCTTAGCTCTGTGTGCCGAGAAGCGTTGTTCCTCAATTTCCTTGATGTGTTATGAAAATTTTCGGCAAATCTCACTTACAGGCACGTAACTAAGTCGTTCCGAACGAAGGAAACTTGCGTACATAGCGATCTTAGCTCTGTGTGCCGAGAAGCGTTGTTCCTCAATTTCCTTGATGTGTTATGAAAATTTTCGGCAAATCTCACTTACAGGCACGTAACTAAGTCGTTCCGAACGAAGGAAACTTGCGTACATAGCGATCTTAGCTCTGTGTGCCGAGAAGCGTTGTTCCTCAATTTCCTTGATGTGTTATGAAAATTTTCGGCAAATCTCACTTACAGGCACGTAACTAAGTCGTTCCGAACGAAGGAAACTTGCGTACATAGCGATCTTAGCTCTGTGTGCCGAGAAGCGTTGTTCCTCAATTTCCTTGATGTGTTATGAAAATTTTCGGCAAATCTCACTTACAGGCACGTAACTAAGTCGTTCCGAACGAAGGAAACTTGCGTACATAGCGATCTTAGCTCTGTGTGCCGAGAAGCGTTGTTCCTCAATTTCCTTGATGTGTTATGAAAATTTTCGGCAAATCTCACTTACAGGCACGTAACTAAGTCGTTCCGAACGAAGGAAACTTGCGTACATAGCGATCTTAGCTCTGTGTGCCGAGAAGCGTTGTTCCTCAATTTCCTTGATGTGTTATGAAAATTTTCGGCAAATCTCACTTACAGGCACGTAACTAAGTCGTTCCGAACGAAGGAAACTTGCGTACATAGCGATCTTAGCTCTGTGTGCCGAGAAGCGTTGTTCCTCAATTTCCTTGATGTGTTATGAAAATTTTCGGCAAATCTCACTTACAGGCACGTAACTAAGTCGTTCCGAACGAAGGAAACTTGCGTACATAGCGATCTTAGCTCTGTGTGCCGAGAAGCGTTGTTCCTCAATTTCCTTGATGTGTTATGAAAATTTTCGGCAAATCTCACTTACAGGCACGTAACTAAGTCGTTCCGAACGAAGGAAACTTGCGTACATAGCGATCTTAGCTCTGTGTGCCGAGAAGCGTTGTTCCTCAATTTCCTTGATGTGTTATGAAAATTTTCGGCAAATCTCACTTACAGGCACGTAACTAAGTCGTTCCGAACGAAGGAAACTTGCGTACATAGCGATCTTAGCTCTGTGTGCCGAGAAGCGTTGTTCCTCAATTTCCTTGATGTGTTATGAAAATTTTCGGCAAATCTCACTTACAGGCACGTAACTAAGTCGTTCCGAACGAAGGAAACTTGCGTACATAGCGATCTTAGCTCTGTGTGCCGAGAAGCGTTGTTCCTCAATTTCCTTGATGTGTTATGAAAATTTTCGGCAAATCTCACTTACAGGCACGTAACTAAGTCGTTCCGAACGAAGGAAACTTGCGTACATAGCGATCTTAGCTCTGTGTGCCGAGAAGCGTTGTTCCTCAATTTCCTTGATGTGTTATGAAAATTTTCGGCAAATCTCACTTACAGGCACGTAACTAAGTCGTTCCGAACGAAGGAAACTTGCGTACATAGCGATCTTAGCTCTGTGTGCCGAGAAGCGTTGTTCCTCAATTTCCTTGATGTGTTATGAAAATTTTCGGCAAATCTCACTTACAGGCACGTAACTAAGTCGTTCCGAACGAAGGAAACTTGCGTACATAGCGATCTTAGCTCTGTGTGCCGAGAAGCGTTGTTCCTCAATTTCCTTGATGTGTTATGAAAATTTTCGGCAAATCTCACTTACAGGCACGTAACTAAGTCGTTCCGAACGAAGGAAACTTGCGTACATAGCGATCTTAGCTCTGTGTGCCGAGAAGCGTTGTTCCTCAATTTCCTTGATGTGTTATGAAAATTTTCGGCAAATCTCACTTACAGGCACGTAACTAAGTCGTTCCGAACGAAGGAAACTTGCGTACATAGCGATCTTAGCTCTGTGTGCCGAGAAGCGTTGTTCCTCAATTTCCTTGATGTGTTATGAAAATTTTCGGCAAATCTCACTTACAGGCACGTAACTAAGTCGTTCCGAACGAAGGAAACTTGCGTACATAGCGATCTTAGCTCTGTGTGCCGAGAAGCGTTGTTCCTCAATTTCCTTGATGTGTTATGAAAATTTTCGGCAAATCTCACTTACAGGCACGTAACTAAGTCGTTCCGAACGAAGGAAACTTGCGTACATAGCGATCTTAGCTCTGTGTGCCGAGAAGCGTTGTTCCTCAATTTCCTTGATGTGTTATGAAAATTTTCGGCAAATCTCACTTACAGGCACGTAACTAAGTCGTTCCGAACGAAGGAAACTTGCGTACATAGCGATCTTAGCTCTGTGTGCCGAGAAGCGTTGTTCCTCAATTTCCTTGATGTGTTATGAAAATTTTCGGCAAATCTCACTTACAGGCACGTAACTAAGTCGTTCCGAACGAAGGAAACTTGCGTACATAGCGATCTTAGCTCTGTGTGCCGAGAAGCGTTGTTCCTCAATTTCCTTGATGTGTTATGAAAATTTTCGGCAAATCTCACTTACAGGCACGTAACTAAGTCGTTCCGAACGAAGGAAACTTGCGTACATAGCGATCTTAGCTCTGTGTGCCGAGAAGCGTTGTTCCTCAATTTCCTTGATGTGTTATGAAAATTTTCGGCAAATCTCACTTACAGGCACGTAACTAAGTCGTTCCGAACGAAGGAAACTTGCGTACATAGCGATCTTAGCTCTGTGTGCCGAGAAGCGTTGTTCCTCAATTTCCTTGATGTGTTATGAAAATTTTCGGCAAATCTCACTTACAGGCACGTAACTAAGTCGTTCCGAACGAAGGAAACTTGCGTACATAGCGATCTTAGCTCTGTGTGCCGAGAAGCGTTGTTCCTCAATTTCCTTGATGTGTTATGAAAATTTTCGGCAAATCTCACTTACAGGCACGTAACTAAGTCGTTCCGAACGAAGGAAACTTGCGTACATAGCGATCTTAGCTCTGTGTGCCGAGAAGCGTTGTTCCTCAATTTCCTTGATGTGTTATGAAAATTTTCGGCAAATCTCACTTACAGGCACGTAACTAAGTCGTTCCGAACGAAGGAAACTTGCGTACATAGCGATCTTAGCTCTGTGTGCCGAGAAGCGTTGTTCCTCAATTTCCTTGATGTGTTATGAAAATTTTCGGCAAATCTCACTTACAGGCACGTAACTAAGTCGTTCCGAACGAAGGAAACTTGCGTACATAGCGATCTTAGCTCTGTGTGCCGAGAAGCGTTGTTCCTCAATTTCCTTGATGTGTTATGAAAATTTTCGGCAAATCTCACTTACAGGCACGTAACTAAGTCGTTCCGAACGAAGGAAACTTGCGTACATAGCGATCTTAGCTCTGTGTGCCGAGAAGCGTTGTTCCTCAATTTCCTTGATGTGTTATGAAAATTTTCGGCAAATCTCACTTACAGGCACGTAACTAAGTCGTTCCGAACGAAGGAAACTTGCGTACATAGCGATCTTAGCTCTGTGTGCCGAGAAGCGTTGTTCCTCAATTTCCTTGATGTGTTATGAAAATTTTCGGCAAATCTCACTTACAGGCACGTAACTAAGTCGTTCCGAACGAAGGAAACTTGCGTACATAGCGATCTTAGCTCTGTGTGCCGAGAAGCGTTGTTCCTCAATTTCCTTGATGTGTTATGAAAATTTTCGGCAAATCTCACTTACAGGCACGTAACTAAGTCGTTCCGAACGAAGGAAACTTGCGTACATAGCGATCTTAGCTCTGTGTGCCGAGAAGCGTTGTTCCTCAATTTCCTTGATGTGTTATGAAAATTTTCGGCAAATCTCACTTACAGGCACGTAACTAAGTCGTTCCGAACGAAGGAAACTTGCGTACATAGCGATCTTAGCTCTGTGTGCCGAGAAGCGTTGTTCCTCAATTTCCTTGATGTGTTATGAAAATTTTCGGCAAATCTCACTTACAGGCACGTAACTAAGTCGTTCCGAACGAAGGAAACTTGCGTACATAGCGATCTTAGCTCTGTGTGCCGAGAAGCGTTGTTCCTCAATTTCCTTGATGTGTTATGAAAATTTTCGGCAAATCTCACTTACAGGCACGTAACTAAGTCGTTCCGAACGAAGGAAACTTGCGTACATAGCGATCTTAGCTCTGTGTGCCGAGAAGCGTTGTTCCTCAATTTCCTTGATGTGTTATGAAAATTTTCGGCAAATCTCACTTACAGGCACGTAACTAAGTCGTTCCGAACGAAGGAAACTTGCGTACATAGCGATCTTAGCTCTGTGTGCCGAGAAGCGTTGTTCCTCAATTTCCTTGATGTGTTATGAAAATTTTCGGCAAATCTCACTTACAGGCACGTAACTAAGTCGTTCCGAACGAAGGAAACTTGCGTACATAGCGATCTTAGCTCTGTGTGCCGAGAAGCGTTGTTCCTCAATTTCCTTGATGTGTTATGAAAATTTTCGGCAAATCTCACTTACAGGCACGTAACTAAGTCGTTCCGAACGAAGGAAACTTGCGTACATAGCGATCTTAGCTCTGTGTGCCGAGAAGCGTTGTTCCTCAATTTCCTTGATGTGTTATGAAAATTTTCGGCAAATCTCACTTACAGGCACGTAACTAAGTCGTTCCGAACGAAGGAAACTTGCGTACATAGCGATCTTAGCTCTGTGTGCCGAGAAGCGTTGTTCCTCAATTTCCTTGATGTGTTATGAAAATTTTCGGCAAATCTCACTTACAGGCACGTAACTAAGTCGTTCCGAACGAAGGAAACTTGCGTACATAGCGATCTTAGCTCTGTGTGCCGAGAAGCGTTGTTCCTCAATTTCCTTGATGTGTTATGAAAATTTTCGGCAAATCTCACTTACAGGCACGTAACTAAGTCGTTCCGAACGAAGGAAACTTGCGTACATAGCGATCTTAGCTCTGTGTGCCGAGAAGCGTTGTTCCTCAATTTCCTTGATGTGTTATGAAAATTTTCGGCAAATCTCACTTACAGGCACGTAACTAAGTCGTTCCGAACGAAGGAAACTTGCGTACATAGCGATCTTAGCTCTGTGTGCCGAGAAGCGTTGTTCCTCAATTTCCTTGATGTGTTATGAAAATTTTCGGCAAATCTCACTTACAGGCACGTAACTAAGTCGTTCCGAACGAAGGAAACTTGCGTACATAGCGATCTTAGCTCTGTGTGCCGAGAAGCGTTGTTCCTCAATTTCCTTGATGTGTTATGAAAATTTTCGGCAAATCTCACTTACAGGCACGTAACTAAGTCGTTCCGAACGAAGGAAACTTGCGTACATAGCGATCTTAGCTCTGTGTGCCGAGAAGCGTTGTTCCTCAATTTCCTTGATGTGTTATGAAAATTTTCGGCAAATCTCACTTACAGGCACGTAACTAAGTCGTTCCGAACGAAGGAAACTTGCGTACATAGCGATCTTAGCTCTGTGTGCCGAGAAGCGTTGTTCCTCAATTTCCTTGATGTGTTATGAAAATTTTCGGCAAATCTCACTTACAGGCACGTAACTAAGTCGTTCCGAACGAAGGAAACTTGCGTACATAGCGATCTTAGCTCTGTGTGCCGAGAAGCGTTGTTCCTCAATTTCCTTGATGTGTTATGAAAATTTTCGGCAAATCTCACTTACAGGCACGTAACTAAGTCGTTCCGAACGAAGGAAACTTGCGTACATAGCGATCTTAGCTCTGTGTGCCGAGAAGCGTTGTTCCTCAATTTCCTTGATGTGTTATGAAAATTTTCGGCAAATCTCACTTACAGGCACGTAACTAAGTCGTTCCGAACGAAGGAAACTTGCGTACATAGCGATCTTAGCTCTGTGTGCCGAGAAGCGTTGTTCCTCAATTTCCTTGATGTGTTATGAAAATTTTCGGCAAATCTCACTTACAGGCACGTAACTAAGTCGTTCCGAACGAAGGAAACTTGCGTACATAGCGATCTTAGCTCTGTGTGCCGAGAAGCGTTGTTCCTCAATTTCCTTGATGTGTTATGAAAATTTTCGGCAAATCTCACTTACAGGCACGTAACTAAGTCGTTCCGAACGAAGGAAACTTGCGTACATAGCGATCTTAGCTCTGTGTGCCGAGAAGCGTTGTTCCTCAATTTCCTTGATGTGTTATGAAAATTTTCGGCAAATCTCACTTACAGGCACGTAACTAAGTCGTTCCGAACGAAGGAAACTTGCGTACATAGCGATCTTAGCTCTGTGTGCCGAGAAGCGTTGTTCCTCAATTTCCTTGATGTGTTATGAAAATTTTCGGCAAATCTCACTTACAGGCACGTAACTAAGTCGTTCCGAACGAAGGAAACTTGCGTACATAGCGATCTTAGCTCTGTGTGCCGAGAAGCGTTGTTCCTCAATTTCCTTGATGTGTTATGAAAATTTTCGGCAAATCTCACTTACAGGCACGTAACTAAGTCGTTCCGAACGAAGGAAACTTGCGTACATAGCGATCTTAGCTCTGTGTGCCGAGAAGCGTTGTTCCTCAATTTCCTTGATGTGTTATGAAAATTTTCGGCAAATCTCACTTACAGGCACGTAACTAAGTCGTTCCGAACGAAGGAAACTTGCGTACATAGCGATCTTAGCTCTGTGTGCCGAGAAGCGTTGTTCCTCAATTTCCTTGATGTGTTATGAAAATTTTCGGCAAATCTCACTTACAGGCACGTAACTAAGTCGTTCCGAACGAAGGAAACTTGCGTACATAGCGATCTTAGCTCTGTGTGCCGAGAAGCGTTGTTCCTCAATTTCCTTGATGTGTTATGAAAATTTTCGGCAAATCTCACTTACAGGCACGTAACTAAGTCGTTCCGAACGAAGGAAACTTGCGTACATAGCGATCTTAGCTCTGTGTGCCGAGAAGCGTTGTTCCTCAATTTCCTTGATGTGTTATGAAAATTTTCGGCAAATCTCACTTACAGGCACGTAACTAAGTCGTTCCGAACGAAGGAAACTTGCGTACATAGCGATCTTAGCTCTGTGTGCCGAGAAGCGTTGTTCCTCAATTTCCTTGATGTGTTATGAAAATTTTCGGCAAATCTCACTTACAGGCACGTAACTAAGTCGTTCCGAACGAAGGAAACTTGCGTACATAGCGATCTTAGCTCTGTGTGCCGAGAAGCGTTGTTCCTCAATTTCCTTGATGTGTTATGAAAATTTTCGGCAAATCTCACTTACAGGCACGTAACTAAGTCGTTCCGAACGAAGGAAACTTGCGTACATAGCGATCTTAGCTCTGTGTGCCGAGAAGCGTTGTTCCTCAATTTCCTTGATGTGTTATGAAAATTTTCGGCAAATCTCACTTACAGGCACGTAACTAAGTCGTTCCGAACGAAGGAAACTTGCGTACATAGCGATCTTAGCTCTGTGTGCCGAGAAGCGTTGTTCCTCAATTTCCTTGATGTGTTATGAAAATTTTCGGCAAATCTCACTTACAGGCACGTAACTAAGTCGTTCCGAACGAAGGAAACTTGCGTACATAGCGATCTTAGCTCTGTGTGCCGAGAAGCGTTGTTCCTCAATTTCCTTGATGTGTTATGAAAATTTTCGGCAAATCTCACTTACAGGCACGTAACTAAGTCGTTCCGAACGAAGGAAACTTGCGTACATAGCGATCTTAGCTCTGTGTGCCGAGAAGCGTTGTTCCTCAATTTCCTTGATGTGTTATGAAAATTTTCGGCAAATCTCACTTACAGGCACGTAACTAAGTCGTTCCGAACGAAGGAAACTTGCGTACATAGCGATCTTAGCTCTGTGTGCCGAGAAGCGTTGTTCCTCAATTTCCTTGATGTGTTATGAAAATTTTCGGCAAATCTCACTTACAGGCACGTAACTAAGTCGTTCCGAACGAAGGAAACTTGCGTACATAGCGATCTTAGCTCTGTGTGCCGAGAAGCGTTGTTCCTCAATTTCCTTGATGTGTTATGAAAATTTTCGGCAAATCTCACTTACAGGCACGTAACTAAGTCGTTCCGAACGAAGGAAACTTGCGTACATAGCGATCTTAGCTCTGTGTGCCGAGAAGCGTTGTTCCTCAATTTCCTTGATGTGTTATGAAAATTTTCGGCAAATCTCACTTACAGGCACGTAACTAAGTCGTTCCGAACGAAGGAAACTTGCGTACATAGCGATCTTAGCTCTGTGTGCCGAGAAGCGTTGTTCCTCAATTTCCTTGATGTGTTATGAAAATTTTCGGCAAATCTCACTTACAGGCACGTAACTAAGTCGTTCCGAACGAAGGAAACTTGCGTACATAGCGATCTTAGCTCTGTGTGCCGAGAAGCGTTGTTCCTCAATTTCCTTGATGTGTTATGAAAATTTTCGGCAAATCTCACTTACAGGCACGTAACTAAGTCGTTCCGAACGAAGGAAACTTGCGTACATAGCGATCTTAGCTCTGTGTGCCGAGAAGCGTTGTTCCTCAATTTCCTTGATGTGTTATGAAAATTTTCGGCAAATCTCACTTACAGGCACGTAACTAAGTCGTTCCGAACGAAGGAAACTTGCGTACATAGCGATCTTAGCTCTGTGTGCCGAGAAGCGTTGTTCCTCAATTTCCTTGATGTGTTATGAAAATTTTCGGCAAATCTCACTTACAGGCACGTAACTAAGTCGTTCCGAACGAAGGAAACTTGCGTACATAGCGATCTTAGCTCTGTGTGCCGAGAAGCGTTGTTCCTCAATTTCCTTGATGTGTTATGAAAATTTTCGGCAAATCTCACTTACAGGCACGTAACTAAGTCGTTCCGAACGAAGGAAACTTGCGTACATAGCGATCTTAGCTCTGTGTGCCGAGAAGCGTTGTTCCTCAATTTCCTTGATGTGTTATGAAAATTTTCGGCAAATCTCACTTACAGGCACGTAACTAAGTCGTTCCGAACGAAGGAAACTTGCGTACATAGCGATCTTAGCTCTGTGTGCCGAGAAGCGTTGTTCCTCAATTTCCTTGATGTGTTATGAAAATTTTCGGCAAATCTCACTTACAGGCACGTAACTAAGTCGTTCCGAACGAAGGAAACTTGCGTACATAGCGATCTTAGCTCTGTGTGCCGAGAAGCGTTGTTCCTCAATTTCCTTGATGTGTTATGAAAATTTTCGGCAAATCTCACTTACAGGCACGTAACTAAGTCGTTCCGAACGAAGGAAACTTGCGTACATAGCGATCTTAGCTCTGTGTGCCGAGAAGCGTTGTTCCTCAATTTCCTTGATGTGTTATGAAAATTTTCGGCAAATCTCACTTACAGGCACGTAACTAAGTCGTTCCGAACGAAGGAAACTTGCGTACATAGCGATCTTAGCTCTGTGTGCCGAGAAGCGTTGTTCCTCAATTTCCTTGATGTGTTATGAAAATTTTCGGCAAATCTCACTTACAGGCACGTAACTAAGTCGTTCCGAACGAAGGAAACTTGCGTACATAGCGATCTTAGCTCTGTGTGCCGAGAAGCGTTGTTCCTCAATTTCCTTGATGTGTTATGAAAATTTTCGGCAAATCTCACTTACAGGCACGTAACTAAGTCGTTCCGAACGAAGGAAACTTGCGTACATAGCGATCTTAGCTCTGTGTGCCGAGAAGCGTTGTTCCTCAATTTCCTTGATGTGTTATGAAAATTTTCGGCAAATCTCACTTACAGGCACGTAACTAAGTCGTTCCGAACGAAGGAAACTTGCGTACATAGCGATCTTAGCTCTGTGTGCCGAGAAGCGTTGTTCCTCAATTTCCTTGATGTGTTATGAAAATTTTCGGCAAATCTCACTTACAGGCACGTAACTAAGTCGTTCCGAACGAAGGAAACTTGCGTACATAGCGATCTTAGCTCTGTGTGCCGAGAAGCGTTGTTCCTCAATTTCCTTGATGTGTTATGAAAATTTTCGGCAAATCTCACTTACAGGCACGTAACTAAGTCGTTCCGAACGAAGGAAACTTGCGTACATAGCGATCTTAGCTCTGTGTGCCGAGAAGCGTTGTTCCTCAATTTCCTTGATGTGTTATGAAAATTTTCGGCAAATCTCACTTACAGGCACGTAACTAAGTCGTTCCGAACGAAGGAAACTTGCGTACATAGCGATCTTAGCTCTGTGTGCCGAGAAGCGTTGTTCCTCAATTTCCTTGATGTGTTATGAAAATTTTCGGCAAATCTCACTTACAGGCACGTAACTAAGTCGTTCCGAACGAAGGAAACTTGCGTACATAGCGATCTTAGCTCTGTGTGCCGAGAAGCGTTGTTCCTCAATTTCCTTGATGTGTTATGAAAATTTTCGGCAAATCTCACTTACAGGCACGTAACTAAGTCGTTCCGAACGAAGGAAACTTGCGTACATAGCGATCTTAGCTCTGTGTGCCGAGAAGCGTTGTTCCTCAATTTCCTTGATGTGTTATGAAAATTTTCGGCAAATCTCACTTACAGGCACGTAACTAAGTCGTTCCGAACGAAGGAAACTTGCGTACATAGCGATCTTAGCTCTGTGTGCCGAGAAGCGTTGTTCCTCAATTTCCTTGATGTGTTATGAAAATTTTCGGCAAATCTCACTTACAGGCACGTAACTAAGTCGTTCCGAACGAAGGAAACTTGCGTACATAGCGATCTTAGCTCTGTGTGCCGAGAAGCGTTGTTCCTCAATTTCCTTGATGTGTTATGAAAATTTTCGGCAAATCTCACTTACAGGCACGTAACTAAGTCGTTCCGAACGAAGGAAACTTGCGTACATAGCGATCTTAGCTCTGTGTGCCGAGAAGCGTTGTTCCTCAATTTCCTTGATGTGTTATGAAAATTTTCGGCAAATCTCACTTACAGGCACGTAACTAAGTCGTTCCGAACGAAGGAAACTTGCGTACATAGCGATCTTAGCTCTGTGTGCCGAGAAGCGTTGTTCCTCAATTTCCTTGATGTGTTATGAAAATTTTCGGCAAATCTCACTTACAGGCACGTAACTAAGTCGTTCCGAACGAAGGAAACTTGCGTACATAGCGATCTTAGCTCTGTGTGCCGAGAAGCGTTGTTCCTCAATTTCCTTGATGTGTTATGAAAATTTTCGGCAAATCTCACTTACAGGCACGTAACTAAGTCGTTCCGAACGAAGGAAACTTGCGTACATAGCGATCTTAGCTCTGTGTGCCGAGAAGCGTTGTTCCTCAATTTCCTTGATGTGTTATGAAAATTTTCGGCAAATCTCACTTACAGGCACGTAACTAAGTCGTTCCGAACGAAGGAAACTTGCGTACATAGCGATCTTAGCTCTGTGTGCCGAGAAGCGTTGTTCCTCAATTTCCTTGATGTGTTATGAAAATTTTCGGCAAATCTCACTTACAGGCACGTAACTAAGTCGTTCCGAACGAAGGAAACTTGCGTACATAGCGATCTTAGCTCTGTGTGCCGAGAAGCGTTGTTCCTCAATTTCCTTGATGTGTTATGAAAATTTTCGGCAAATCTCACTTACAGGCACGTAACTAAGTCGTTCCGAACGAAGGAAACTTGCGTACATAGCGATCTTAGCTCTGTGTGCCGAGAAGCGTTGTTCCTCAATTTCCTTGATGTGTTATGAAAATTTTCGGCAAATCTCACTTACAGGCACGTAACTAAGTCGTTCCGAACGAAGGAAACTTGCGTACATAGCGATCTTAGCTCTGTGTGCCGAGAAGCGTTGTTCCTCAATTTCCTTGATGTGTTATGAAAATTTTCGGCAAATCTCACTTACAGGCACGTAACTAAGTCGTTCCGAACGAAGGAAACTTGCGTACATAGCGATCTTAGCTCTGTGTGCCGAGAAGCGTTGTTCCTCAATTTCCTTGATGTGTTATGAAAATTTTCGGCAAATCTCACTTACAGGCACGTAACTAAGTCGTTCCGAACGAAGGAAACTTGCGTACATAGCGATCTTAGCTCTGTGTGCCGAGAAGCGTTGTTCCTCAATTTCCTTGATGTGTTATGAAAATTTTCGGCAAATCTCACTTACAGGCACGTAACTAAGTCGTTCCGAACGAAGGAAACTTGCGTACATAGCGATCTTAGCTCTGTGTGCCGAGAAGCGTTGTTCCTCAATTTCCTTGATGTGTTATGAAAATTTTCGGCAAATCTCACTTACAGGCACGTAACTAAGTCGTTCCGAACGAAGGAAACTTGCGTACATAGCGATCTTAGCTCTGTGTGCCGAGAAGCGTTGTTCCTCAATTTCCTTGATGTGTTATGAAAATTTTCGGCAAATCTCACTTACAGGCACGTAACTAAGTCGTTCCGAACGAAGGAAACTTGCGTACATAGCGATCTTAGCTCTGTGTGCCGAGAAGCGTTGTTCCTCAATTTCCTTGATGTGTTATGAAAATTTTCGGCAAATCTCACTTACAGGCACGTAACTAAGTCGTTCCGAACGAAGGAAACTTGCGTACATAGCGATCTTAGCTCTGTGTGCCGAGAAGCGTTGTTCCTCAATTTCCTTGATGTGTTATGAAAATTTTCGGCAAATCTCACTTACAGGCACGTAACTAAGTCGTTCCGAACGAAGGAAACTTGCGTACATAGCGATCTTAGCTCTGTGTGCCGAGAAGCGTTGTTCCTCAATTTCCTTGATGTGTTATGAAAATTTTCGGCAAATCTCACTTACAGGCACGTAACTAAGTCGTTCCGAACGAAGGAAACTTGCGTACATAGCGATCTTAGCTCTGTGTGCCGAGAAGCGTTGTTCCTCAATTTCCTTGATGTGTTATGAAAATTTTCGGCAAATCTCACTTACAGGCACGTAACTAAGTCGTTCCGAACGAAGGAAACTTGCGTACATAGCGATCTTAGCTCTGTGTGCCGAGAAGCGTTGTTCCTCAATTTCCTTGATGTGTTATGAAAATTTTCGGCAAATCTCACTTACAGGCACGTAACTAAGTCGTTCCGAACGAAGGAAACTTGCGTACATAGCGATCTTAGCTCTGTGTGCCGAGAAGCGTTGTTCCTCAATTTCCTTGATGTGTTATGAAAATTTTCGGCAAATCTCACTTACAGGCACGTAACTAAGTCGTTCCGAACGAAGGAAACTTGCGTACATAGCGATCTTAGCTCTGTGTGCCGAGAAGCGTTGTTCCTCAATTTCCTTGATGTGTTATGAAAATTTTCGGCAAATCTCACTTACAGGCACGTAACTAAGTCGTTCCGAACGAAGGAAACTTGCGTACATAGCGATCTTAGCTCTGTGTGCCGAGAAGCGTTGTTCCTCAATTTCCTTGATGTGTTATGAAAATTTTCGGCAAATCTCACTTACAGGCACGTAACTAAGTCGTTCCGAACGAAGGAAACTTGCGTACATAGCGATCTTAGCTCTGTGTGCCGAGAAGCGTTGTTCCTCAATTTCCTTGATGTGTTATGAAAATTTTCGGCAAATCTCACTTACAGGCACGTAACTAAGTCGTTCCGAACGAAGGAAACTTGCGTACATAGCGATCTTAGCTCTGTGTGCCGAGAAGCGTTGTTCCTCAATTTCCTTGATGTGTTATGAAAATTTTCGGCAAATCTCACTTACAGGCACGTAACTAAGTCGTTCCGAACGAAGGAAACTTGCGTACATAGCGATCTTAGCTCTGTGTGCCGAGAAGCGTTGTTCCTCAATTTCCTTGATGTGTTATGAAAATTTTCGGCAAATCTCACTTACAGGCACGTAACTAAGTCGTTCCGAACGAAGGAAACTTGCGTACATAGCGATCTTAGCTCTGTGTGCCGAGAAGCGTTGTTCCTCAATTTCCTTGATGTGTTATGAAAATTTTCGGCAAATCTCGCTTACAGGCACGTAACTAAGTCGTTCCGAACGAAGGAAACTTGCGTACATAGCGATCTTAGCTCTGTGTGCCGAGAAGCGTTGTTCCTCAATTTCCTTGATGTGTTATGAAAATTTTCGGCAAATCTCACTTACAGGCACGTAACTAAGTCGTTCCGAACGAAGGAAACTTGCGTACATAGCGATCTTAGCTCTGTGTGCCGAGAAGCGTTGTTCCTCAATTTCCTTGATGTGTTATGAAAATTTTCGGCAAATCTCACTTACAGGCACGTAACTAAGTCGTTCCGAACGAAGGAAACTTGCGTACATAGCGATCTTAGCTCTGTGTGCCGAGAAGCGTTGTTCCTCAATTTCCTTGATGTGTTATGAAAATTTTCGGCAAATCTCACTTACAGGCACGTAACTAAGTCGTTCCGAACGAAGGAAACTTGCGTACATAGCGATCTTAGCTCTGTGTGCCGAGAAGCGTTGTTCCTCAATTTCCTTGATGTGTTATGAAAATTTTCGGCAAATCTCACTTACAGGCACGTAACTAAGTCGTTCCGAACGAAGGAAACTTGCGTACATAGCGATCTTAGCTCTGTGTGCCGAGAAGCGTTGTTCCTCAATTTCCTTGATGTGTTATGAAAATTTTCGGCAAATCTCACTTACAGGCACGTAACTAAGTCGTTCCGAACGAAGGAAACTTGCGTACATAGCGATCTTAGCTCTGTGTGCCGAGAAGCGTTGTTCCTCAATTTCCTTGATGTGTTATGAAAATTTTCGGCAAATCTCACTTACAGGCACGTAACTAAGTCGTTCCGAACGAAGGAAACTTGCGTACATAGCGATCTTAGCTCTGTGTGCCGAGAAGCGTTGTTCCTCAATTTCCTTGATGTGTTATGAAAATTTTCGGCAAATCTCACTTACAGGCACGTAACTAAGTCGTTCCGAACGAAGGAAACTTGCGTACATAGCGATCTTAGCTCTGTGTGCCGAGAAGCGTTGTTCCTCAATTTCCTTGATGTGTTATGAAAATTTTCGGCAAATCTCACTTACAGGCACGTAACTAAGTCGTTCCGAACGAAGGAAACTTGCGTACATAGCGATCTTAGCTCTGTGTGCCGAGAAGCGTTGTTCCTCAATTTCCTTGATGTGTTATGAAAATTTTCGGCAAATCTCACTTACAGGCACGTAACTAAGTCGTTCCGAACGAAGGAAACTTGCGTACATAGCGATCTTAGCTCTGTGTGCCGAGAAGCGTTGTTCCTCAATTTCCTTGATGTGTTATGAAAATTTTCGGCAAATCTCACTTACAGGCACGTAACTAAGTCGTTCCGAACGAAGGAAACTTGCGTACATAGCGATCTTAGCTCTGTGTGCCGAGAAGCGTTGTTCCTCAATTTCCTTGATGTGTTATGAAAATTTTCGGCAAATCTCACTTACAGGCACGTAACTAAGTCGTTCCGAACGAAGGAAACTTGCGTACATAGCGATCTTAGCTCTGTGTGCCGAGAAGCGTTGTTCCTCAATTTCCTTGATGTGTTATGAAAATTTTCGGCAAATCTCACTTACAGGCACGTAACTAAGTCGTTCCGAACGAAGGAAACTTGCGTACATAGCGATCTTAGCTCTGTGTGCCGAGAAGCGTTGTTCCTCAATTTCCTTGATGTGTTATGAAAATTTTCGGCAAATCTCACTTACAGGCACGTAACTAAGTCGTTCCGAACGAAGGAAACTTGCGTACATAGCGATCTTAGCTCTGTGTGCCGAGAAGCGTTGTTCCTCAATTTCCTTGATGTGTTATGAAAATTTTCGGCAAATCTCACTTACAGGCACGTAACTAAGTCGTTCCGAACGAAGGAAACTTGCGTACATAGCGATCTTAGCTCTGTGTGCCGAGAAGCGTTGTTCCTCAATTTCCTTGATGTGTTATGAAAATTTTCGGCAAATCTCACTTACAGGCACGTAACTAAGTCGTTCCGAACGAAGGAAACTTGCGTACATAGCGATCTTAGCTCTGTGTGCCGAGAAGCGTTGTTCCTCAATTTCCTTGATGTGTTATGAAAATTTTCGGCAAATCTCACTTACAGGCACGTAACTAAGTCGTTCCGAACGAAGGAAACTTGCGTACATAGCGATCTTAGCTCTGTGTGCCGAGAAGCGTTGTTCCTCAATTTCCTTGATGTGTTATGAAAATTTTCGGCAAATCTCACTTACAGGCACGTAACTAAGTCGTTCCGAACGAAGGAAACTTGCGTACATAGCGATCTTAGCTCTGTGTGCCGAGAAGCGTTGTTCCTCAATTTCCTTGATGTGTTATGAAAATTTTCGGCAAATCTCACTTACAGGCACGTAACTAAGTCGTTCCGAACGAAGGAAACTTGCGTACATAGCGATCTTAGCTCTGTGTGCCGAGAAGCGTTGTTCCTCAATTTCCTTGATGTGTTATGAAAATTTTCGGCAAATCTCACTTACAGGCACGTAACTAAGTCGTTCCGAACGAAGGAAACTTGCGTACATAGCGATCTTAGCTCTGTGTGCCGAGAAGCGTTGTTCCTCAATTTCCTTGATGTGTTATGAAAATTTTCGGCAAATCTCACTTACAGGCACGTAACTAAGTCGTTCCGAACGAAGGAAACTTGCGTACATAGCGATCTTAGCTCTGTGTGCCGAGAAGCGTTGTTCCTCAATTTCCTTGATGTGTTATGAAAATTTTCGGCAAATCTCACTTACAGGCACGTAACTAAGTCGTTCCGAACGAAGGAAACTTGCGTACATAGCGATCTTAGCTCTGTGTGCCGAGAAGCGTTGTTCCTCAATTTCCTTGATGTGTTATGAAAATTTTCGGCAAATCTCACTTACAGGCACGTAACTAAGTCGTTCCGAACGAAGGAAACTTGCGTACATAGCGATCTTAGCTCTGTGTGCCGAGAAGCGTTGTTCCTCAATTTCCTTGATGTGTTATGAAAATTTTCGGCAAATCTCACTTACAGGCACGTAACTAAGTCGTTCCGAACGAAGGAAACTTGCGTACATAGCGATCTTAGCTCTGTGTGCCGAGAAGCGTTGTTCCTCAATTTCCTTGATGTGTTATGAAAATTTTCGGCAAATCTCACTTACAGGCACGTAACTAAGTCGTTCCGAACGAAGGAAACTTGCGTACATAGCGATCTTAGCTCTGTGTGCCGAGAAGCGTTGTTCCTCAATTTCCTTGATGTGTTATGAAAATTTTCGGCAAATCTCACTTACAGGCACGTAACTAAGTCGTTCCGAACGAAGGAAACTTGCGTACATAGCGATCTTAGCTCTGTGTGCCGAGAAGCGTTGTTCCTCAATTTCCTTGATGTGTTATGAAAATTTTCGGCAAATCTCACTTACAGGCACGTAACTAAGTCGTTCCGAACGAAGGAAACTTGCGTACATAGCGATCTTAGCTCTGTGTGCCGAGAAGCGTTGTTCCTCAATTTCCTTGATGTGTTATGAAAATTTTCGGCAAATCTCACTTACAGGCACGTAACTAAGTCGTTCCGAACGAAGGAAACTTGCGTACATAGCGATCTTAGCTCTGTGTGCCGAGAAGCGTTGTTCCTCAATTTCCTTGATGTGTTATGAAAATTTTCGGCAAATCTCACTTACAGGCACGTAACTAAGTCGTTCCGAACGAAGGAAACTTGCGTACATAGCGATCTTAGCTCTGTGTGCCGAGAAGCGTTGTTCCTCAATTTCCTTGATGTGTTATGAAAATTTTCGGCAAATCTCACTTACAGGCACGTAACTAAGTCGTTCCGAACGAAGGAAACTTGCGTACATAGCGATCTTAGCTCTGTGTGCCGAGAAGCGTTGTTCCTCAATTTCCTTGATGTGTTATGAAAATTTTCGGCAAATCTCACTTACAGGCACGTAACTAAGTCGTTCCGAACGAAGGAAACTTGCGTACATAGCGATCTTAGCTCTGTGTGCCGAGAAGCGTTGTTCCTCAATTTCCTTGATGTGTTATGAAAATTTTCGGCAAATCTCACTTACAGGCACGTAACTAAGTCGTTCCGAACGAAGGAAACTTGCGTACATAGCGATCTTAGCTCTGTGTGCCGAGAAGCGTTGTTCCTCAATTTCCTTGATGTGTTATGAAAATTTTCGGCAAATCTCACTTACAGGCACGTAACTAAGTCGTTCCGAACGAAGGAAACTTGCGTACATAGCGATCTTAGCTCTGTGTGCCGAGAAGCGTTGTTCCTCAATTTCCTTGATGTGTTATGAAAATTTTCGGCAAATCTCACTTACAGGCACGTAACTAAGTCGTTCCGAACGAAGGAAACTTGCGTACATAGCGATCTTAGCTCTGTGTGCCGAGAAGCGTTGTTCCTCAATTTCCTTGATGTGTTATGAAAATTTTCGGCAAATCTCACTTACAGGCACGTAACTAAGTCGTTCCGAACGAAGGAAACTTGCGTACATAGCGATCTTAGCTCTGTGTGCCGAGAAGCGTTGTTCCTCAATTTCCTTGATGTGTTATGAAAATTTTCGGCAAATCTCACTTACAGGCACGTAACTAAGTCGTTCCGAACGAAGGAAACTTGCGTACATAGCGATCTTAGCTCTGTGTGCCGAGAAGCGTTGTTCCTCAATTTCCTTGATGTGTTATGAAAATTTTCGGCAAATCTCACTTACAGGCACGTAACTAAGTCGTTCCGAACGAAGGAAACTTGCGTACATAGCGATCTTAGCTCTGTGTGCCGAGAAGCGTTGTTCCTCAATTTCCTTGATGTGTTATGAAAATTTTCGGCAAATCTCACTTACAGGCACGTAACTAAGTCGTTCCGAACGAAGGAAACTTGCGTACATAGCGATCTTAGCTCTGTGTGCCGAGAAGCGTTGTTCCTCAATTTCCTTGATGTGTTATGAAAATTTTCGGCAAATCTCACTTACAGGCACGTAACTAAGTCGTTCCGAACGAAGGAAACTTGCGTACATAGCGATCTTAGCTCTGTGTGCCGAGAAGCGTTGTTCCTCAATTTCCTTGATGTGTTATGAAAATTTTCGGCAAATCTCACTTACAGGCACGTAACTAAGTCGTTCCGAACGAAGGAAACTTGCGTACATAGCGATCTTAGCTCTGTGTGCCGAGAAGCGTTGTTCCTCAATTTCCTTGATGTGTTATGAAAATTTTCGGCAAATCTCACTTACAGGCACGTAACTAAGTCGTTCCGAACGAAGGAAACTTGCGTACATAGCGATCTTAGCTCTGTGTGCCGAGAAGCGTTGTTCCTCAATTTCCTTGATGTGTTATGAAAATTTTCGGCAAATCTCACTTACAGGCACGTAACTAAGTCGTTCCGAACGAAGGAAACTTGCGTACATAGCGATCTTAGCTCTGTGTGCCGAGAAGCGTTGTTCCTCAATTTCCTTGATGTGTTATGAAAATTTTCGGCAAATCTCACTTACAGGCACGTAACTAAGTCGTTCCGAACGAAGGAAACTTGCGTACATAGCGATCTTAGCTCTGTGTGCCGAGAAGCGTTGTTCCTCAATTTCCTTGATGTGTTATGAAAATTTTCGGCAAATCTCACTTACAGGCACGTAACTAAGTCGTTCCGAACGAAGGAAACTTGCGTACATAGCGATCTTAGCTCTGTGTGCCGAGAAGCGTTGTTCCTCAATTTCCTTGATGTGTTATGAAAATTTTCGGCAAATCTCACTTACAGGCACGTAACTAAGTCGTTCCGAACGAAGGAAACTTGCGTACATAGCGATCTTAGCTCTGTGTGCCGAGAAGCGTTGTTCCTCAATTTCCTTGATGTGTTATGAAAATTTTCGGCAAATCTCACTTACAGGCACGTAACTAAGTCGTTCCGAACGAAGGAAACTTGCGTACATAGCGATCTTAGCTCTGTGTGCCGAGAAGCGTTGTTCCTCAATTTCCTTGATGTGTTATGAAAATTTTCGGCAAATCTCACTTACAGGCACGTAACTAAGTCGTTCCGAACGAAGGAAACTTGCGTACATAGCGATCTTAGCTCTGTGTGCCGAGAAGCGTTGTTCCTCAATTTCCTTGATGTGTTATGAAAATTTTCGGCAAATCTCACTTACAGGCACGTAACTAAGTCGTTCCGAACGAAGGAAACTTGCGTACATAGCGATCTTAGCTCTGTGTGCCGAGAAGCGTTGTTCCTCAATTTCCTTGATGTGTTATGAAAATTTTCGGCAAATCTCACTTACAGGCACGTAACTAAGTCGTTCCGAACGAAGGAAACTTGCGTACATAGCGATCTTAGCTCTGTGTGCCGAGAAGCGTTGTTCCTCAATTTCCTTGATGTGTTATGAAAATTTTCGGCAAATCTCACTTACAGGCACGTAACTAAGTCGTTCCGAACGAAGGAAACTTGCGTACATAGCGATCTTAGCTCTGTGTGCCGAGAAGCGTTGTTCCTCAATTTCCTTGATGTGTTATGAAAATTTTCGGCAAATCTCACTTACAGGCACGTAACTAAGTCGTTCCGAACGAAGGAAACTTGCGTACATAGCGATCTTAGCTCTGTGTGCCGAGAAGCGTTGTTCCTCAATTTCCTTGATGTGTTATGAAAATTTTCGGCAAATCTCACTTACAGGCACGTAACTAAGTCGTTCCGAACGAAGGAAACTTGCGTACATAGCGATCTTAGCTCTGTGTGCCGAGAAGCGTTGTTCCTCAATTTCCTTGATGTGTTATGAAAATTTTCGGCAAATCTCACTTACAGGCACGTAACTAAGTCGTTCCGAACGAAGGAAACTTGCGTACATAGCGATCTTAGCTCTGTGTGCCGAGAAGCGTTGTTCCTCAATTTCCTTGATGTGTTATGAAAATTTTCGGCAAATCTCACTTACAGGCACGTAACTAAGTCGTTCCGAACGAAGGAAACTTGCGTACATAGCGATCTTAGCTCTGTGTGCCGAGAAGCGTTGTTCCTCAATTTCCTTGATGTGTTATGAAAATTTTCGGCAAATCTCACTTACAGGCACGTAACTAAGTCGTTCCGAACGAAGGAAACTTGCGTACATAGCGATCTTAGCTCTGTGTGCCGAGAAGCGTTGTTCCTCAATTTCCTTGATGTGTTATGAAAATTTTCGGCAAATCTCACTTACAGGCACGTAACTAAGTCGTTCCGAACGAAGGAAACTTGCGTACATAGCGATCTTAGCTCTGTGTGCCGAGAAGCGTTGTTCCTCAATTTCCTTGATGTGTTATGAAAATTTTCGGCAAATCTCACTTACAGGCACGTAACTAAGTCGTTCCGAACGAAGGAAACTTGCGTACATAGCGATCTTAGCTCTGTGTGCCGAGAAGCGTTGTTCCTCAATTTCCTTGATGTGTTATGAAAATTTTCGGCAAATCTCACTTACAGGCACGTAACTAAGTCGTTCCGAACGAAGGAAACTTGCGTACATAGCGATCTTAGCTCTGTGTGCCGAGAAGCGTTGTTCCTCAATTTCCTTGATGTGTTATGAAAATTTTCGGCAAATCTCACTTACAGGCACGTAACTAAGTCGTTCCGAACGAAGGAAACTTGCGTACATAGCGATCTTAGCTCTGTGTGCCGAGAAGCGTTGTTCCTCAATTTCCTTGATGTGTTATGAAAATTTTCGGCAAATCTCACTTACAGGCACGTAACTAAGTCGTTCCGAACGAAGGAAACTTGCGTACATAGCGATCTTAGCTCTGTGTGCCGAGAAGCGTTGTTCCTCAATTTCCTTGATGTGTTATGAAAATTTTCGGCAAATCTCACTTACAGGCACGTAACTAAGTCGTTCCGAACGAAGGAAACTTGCGTACATAGCGATCTTAGCTCTGTGTGCCGAGAAGCGTTGTTCCTCAATTTCCTTGATGTGTTATGAAAATTTTCGGCAAATCTCACTTACAGGCACGTAACTAAGTCGTTCCGAACGAAGGAAACTTGCGTACATAGCGATCTTAGCTCTGTGTGCCGAGAAGCGTTGTTCCTCAATTTCCTTGATGTGTTATGAAAATTTTCGGCAAATCTCACTTACAGGCACGTAACTAAGTCGTTCCGAACGAAGGAAACTTGCGTACATAGCGATCTTAGCTCTGTGTGCCGAGAAGCGTTGTTCCTCAATTTCCTTGATGTGTTATGAAAATTTTCGGCAAATCTCACTTACAGGCACGTAACTAAGTCGTTCCGAACGAAGGAAACTTGCGTACATAGCGATCTTAGCTCTGTGTGCCGAGAAGCGTTGTTCCTCAATTTCCTTGATGTGTTATGAAAATTTTCGGCAAATCTCACTTACAGGCACGTAACTAAGTCGTTCCGAACGAAGGAAACTTGCGTACATAGCGATCTTAGCTCTGTGTGCCGAGAAGCGTTGTTCCTCAATTTCCTTGATGTGTTATGAAAATTTTCGGCAAATCTCACTTACAGGCACGTAACTAAGTCGTTCCGAACGAAGGAAACTTGCGTACATAGCGATCTTAGCTCTGTGTGCCGAGAAGCGTTGTTCCTCAATTTCCTTGATGTGTTATGAAAATTTTCGGCAAATCTCACTTACAGGCACGTAACTAAGTCGTTCCGAACGAAGGAAACTTGCGTACATAGCGATCTTAGCTCTGTGTGCCGAGAAGCGTTGTTCCTCAATTTCCTTGATGTGTTATGAAAATTTTCGGCAAATCTCACTTACAGGCACGTAACTAAGTCGTTCCGAACGAAGGAAACTTGCGTACATAGCGATCTTAGCTCTGTGTGCCGAGAAGCGTTGTTCCTCAATTTCCTTGATGTGTTATGAAAATTTTCGGCAAATCTCACTTACAGGCACGTAACTAAGTCGTTCCGAACGAAGGAAACTTGCGTACATAGCGATCTTAGCTCTGTGTGCCGAGAAGCGTTGTTCCTCAATTTCCTTGATGTGTTATGAAAATTTTCGGCAAATCTCACTTACAGGCACGTAACTAAGTCGTTCCGAACGAAGGAAACTTGCGTACATAGCGATCTTAGCTCTGTGTGCCGAGAAGCGTTGTTCCTCAATTTCCTTGATGTGTTATGAAAATTTTCGGCAAATCTCACTTACAGGCACGTAACTAAGTCGTTCCGAACGAAGGAAACTTGCGTACATAGCGATCTTAGCTCTGTGTGCCGAGAAGCGTTGTTCCTCAATTTCCTTGATGTGTTATGAAAATTTTCGGCAAATCTCACTTACAGGCACGTAACTAAGTCGTTCCGAACGAAGGAAACTTGCGTACATAGCGATCTTAGCTCTGTGTGCCGAGAAGCGTTGTTCCTCAATTTCCTTGATGTGTTATGAAAATTTTCGGCAAATCTCACTTACAGGCACGTAACTAAGTCGTTCCGAACGAAGGAAACTTGCGTACATAGCGATCTTAGCTCTGTGTGCCGAGAAGCGTTGTTCCTCAATTTCCTTGATGTGTTATGAAAATTTTCGGCAAATCTCACTTACAGGCACGTAACTAAGTCGTTCCGAACGAAGGAAACTTGCGTACATAGCGATCTTAGCTCTGTGTGCCGAGAAGCGTTGTTCCTCAATTTCCTTGATGTGTTATGAAAATTTTCGGCAAATCTCACTTACAGGCACGTAACTAAGTCGTTCCGAACGAAGGAAACTTGCGTACATAGCGATCTTAGCTCTGTGTGCCGAGAAGCGTTGTTCCTCAATTTCCTTGATGTGTTATGAAAATTTTCGGCAAATCTCACTTACAGGCACGTAACTAAGTCGTTCCGAACGAAGGAAACTTGCGTACATAGCGATCTTAGCTCTGTGTGCCGAGAAGCGTTGTTCCTCAATTTCCTTGATGTGTTATGAAAATTTTCGGCAAATCTCACTTACAGGCACGTAACTAAGTCGTTCCGAACGAAGGAAACTTGCGTACATAGCGATCTTAGCTCTGTGTGCCGAGAAGCGTTGTTCCTCAATTTCCTTGATGTGTTATGAAAATTTTCGGCAAATCTCACTTACAGGCACGTAACTAAGTCGTTCCGAACGAAGGAAACTTGCGTACATAGCGATCTTAGCTCTGTGTGCCGAGAAGCGTTGTTCCTCAATTTCCTTGATGTGTTATGAAAATTTTCGGCAAATCTCACTTACAGGCACGTAACTAAGTCGTTCCGAACGAAGGAAACTTGCGTACATAGCGATCTTAGCTCTGTGTGCCGAGAAGCGTTGTTCCTCAATTTCCTTGATGTGTTATGAAAATTTTCGGCAAATCTCACTTACAGGCACGTAACTAAGTCGTTCCGAACGAAGGAAACTTGCGTACATAGCGATCTTAGCTCTGTGTGCCGAGAAGCGTTGTTCCTCAATTTCCTTGATGTGTTATGAAAATTTTCGGCAAATCTCACTTACAGGCACGTAACTAAGTCGTTCCGAACGAAGGAAACTTGCGTACATAGCGATCTTAGCTCTGTGTGCCGAGAAGCGTTGTTCCTCAATTTCCTTGATGTGTTATGAAAATTTTCGGCAAATCTCACTTACAGGCACGTAACTAAGTCGTTCCGAACGAAGGAAACTTGCGTACATAGCGATCTTAGCTCTGTGTGCCGAGAAGCGTTGTTCCTCAATTTCCTTGATGTGTTATGAAAATTTTCGGCAAATCTCACTTACAGGCACGTAACTAAGTCGTTCCGAACGAAGGAAACTTGCGTACATAGCGATCTTAGCTCTGTGTGCCGAGAAGCGTTGTTCCTCAATTTCCTTGATGTGTTATGAAAATTTTCGGCAAATCTCACTTACAGGCACGTAACTAAGTCGTTCCGAACGAAGGAAACTTGCGTACATAGCGATCTTAGCTCTGTGTGCCGAGAAGCGTTGTTCCTCAATTTCCTTGATGTGTTATGAAAATTTTCGGCAAATCTCACTTACAGGCACGTAACTAAGTCGTTCCGAACGAAGGAAACTTGCGTACATAGCGATCTTAGCTCTGTGTGCCGAGAAGCGTTGTTCCTCAATTTCCTTGATGTGTTATGAAAATTTTCGGCAAATCTCGCTTACAGGCACGTAACTAAGTCGTTCCGAACGAAGGAAACTTGCGTACATAGCGATCTTAGCTCTGTGTGCCGAGAAGCGTTGTTCCTCAATTTCCTTGATGTGTTATGAAAATTTTCGGCAAATCTCACTTACAGGCACGTAACTAAGTCGTTCCGAACGAAGGAAACTTGCGTACATAGCGATCTTAGCTCTGTGTGCCGAGAAGCGTTGTTCCTCAATTTCCTTGATGTGTTATGAAAATTTTCGGCAAATCTCACTTACAGGCACGTAACTAAGTCGTTCCGAACGAAGGAAACTTGCGTACATAGCGATCTTAGCTCTGTGTGCCGAGAAGCGTTGTTCCTCAATTTCCTTGATGTGTTATGAAAATTTTCGGCAAATCTCACTTACAGGCACGTAACTAAGTCGTTCCGAACGAAGGAAACTTGCGTACATAGCGATCTTAGCTCTGTGTGCCGAGAAGCGTTGTTCCTCAATTTCCTTGATGTGTTATGAAAATTTTCGGCAAATCTCACTTACAGGCACGTAACTAAGTCGTTCCGAACGAAGGAAACTTGCGTACATAGCGATCTTAGCTCTGTGTGCCGAGAAGCGTTGTTCCTCAATTTCCTTGATGTGTTATGAAAATTTTCGGCAAATCTCACTTACAGGCACGTAACTAAGTCGTTCCGAACGAAGGAAACTTGCGTACATAGCGATCTTAGCTCTGTGTGCCGAGAAGCGTTGTTCCTCAATTTCCTTGATGTGTTATGAAAATTTTCGGCAAATCTCACTTACAGGCACGTAACTAAGTCGTTCCGAACGAAGGAAACTTGCGTACATAGCGATCTTAGCTCTGTGTGCCGAGAAGCGTTGTTCCTCAATTTCCTTGATGTGTTATGAAAATTTTCGGCAAATCTCACTTACAGGCACGTAACTAAGTCGTTCCGAACGAAGGAAACTTGCGTACATAGCGATCTTAGCTCTGTGTGCCGAGAAGCGTTGTTCCTCAATTTCCTTGATGTGTTATGAAAATTTTCGGCAAATCTCACTTACAGGCACGTAACTAAGTCGTTCCGAACGAAGGAAACTTGCGTACATAGCGATCTTAGCTCTGTGTGCCGAGAAGCGTTGTTCCTCAATTTCCTTGATGTGTTATGAAAATTTTCGGCAAATCTCACTTACAGGCACGTAACTAAGTCGTTCCGAACGAAGGAAACTTGCGTACATAGCGATCTTAGCTCTGTGTGCCGAGAAGCGTTGTTCCTCAATTTCCTTGATGTGTTATGAAAATTTTCGGCAAATCTCACTTACAGGCACGTAACTAAGTCGTTCCGAACGAAGGAAACTTGCGTACATAGCGATCTTAGCTCTGTGTGCCGAGAAGCGTTGTTCCTCAATTTCCTTGATGTGTTATGAAAATTTTCGGCAAATCTCACTTACAGGCACGTAACTAAGTCGTTCCGAACGAAGGAAACTTGCGTACATAGCGATCTTAGCTCTGTGTGCCGAGAAGCGTTGTTCCTCAATTTCCTTGATGTGTTATGAAAATTTTCGGCAAATCTCACTTACAGGCACGTAACTAAGTCGTTCCGAACGAAGGAAACTTGCGTACATAGCGATCTTAGCTCTGTGTGCCGAGAAGCGTTGTTCCTCAATTTCCTTGATGTGTTATGAAAATTTTCGGCAAATCTCACTTACAGGCACGTAACTAAGTCGTTCCGAACGAAGGAAACTTGCGTACATAGCGATCTTAGCTCTGTGTGCCGAGAAGCGTTGTTCCTCAATTTCCTTGATGTGTTATGAAAATTTTCGGCAAATCTCACTTACAGGCACGTAACTAAGTCGTTCCGAACGAAGGAAACTTGCGTACATAGCGATCTTAGCTCTGTGTGCCGAGAAGCGTTGTTCCTCAATTTCCTTGATGTGTTATGAAAATTTTCGGCAAATCTCACTTACAGGCACGTAACTAAGTCGTTCCGAACGAAGGAAACTTGCGTACATAGCGATCTTAGCTCTGTGTGCCGAGAAGCGTTGTTCCTCAATTTCCTTGATGTGTTATGAAAATTTTCGGCAAATCTCACTTACAGGCACGTAACTAAGTCGTTCCGAACGAAGGAAACTTGCGTACATAGCGATCTTAGCTCTGTGTGCCGAGAAGCGTTGTTCCTCAATTTCCTTGATGTGTTATGAAAATTTTCGGCAAATCTCACTTACAGGCACGTAACTAAGTCGTTCCGAACGAAGGAAACTTGCGTACATAGCGATCTTAGCTCTGTGTGCCGAGAAGCGTTGTTCCTCAATTTCCTTGATGTGTTATGAAAATTTTCGGCAAATCTCACTTACAGGCACGTAACTAAGTCGTTCCGAACGAAGGAAACTTGCGTACATAGCGATCTTAGCTCTGTGTGCCGAGAAGCGTTGTTCCTCAATTTCCTTGATGTGTTATGAAAATTTTCGGCAAATCTCACTTACAGGCACGTAACTAAGTCGTTCCGAACGAAGGAAACTTGCGTACATAGCGATCTTAGCTCTGTGTGCCGAGAAGCGTTGTTCCTCAATTTCCTTGATGTGTTATGAAAATTTTCGGCAAATCTCACTTACAGGCACGTAACTAAGTCGTTCCGAACGAAGGAAACTTGCGTACATAGCGATCTTAGCTCTGTGTGCCGAGAAGCGTTGTTCCTCAATTTCCTTGATGTGTTATGAAAATTTTCGGCAAATCTCACTTACAGGCACGTAACTAAGTCGTTCCGAACGAAGGAAACTTGCGTACATAGCGATCTTAGCTCTGTGTGCCGAGAAGCGTTGTTCCTCAATTTCCTTGATGTGTTATGAAAATTTTCGGCAAATCTCACTTACAGGCACGTAACTAAGTCGTTCCGAACGAAGGAAACTTGCGTACATAGCGATCTTAGCTCTGTGTGCCGAGAAGCGTTGTTCCTCAATTTCCTTGATGTGTTATGAAAATTTTCGGCAAATCTCACTTACAGGCACGTAACTAAGTCGTTCCGAACGAAGGAAACTTGCGTACATAGCGATCTTAGCTCTGTGTGCCGAGAAGCGTTGTTCCTCAATTTCCTTGATGTGTTATGAAAATTTTCGGCAAATCTCACTTACAGGCACGTAACTAAGTCGTTCCGAACGAAGGAAACTTGCGTACATAGCGATCTTAGCTCTGTGTGCCGAGAAGCGTTGTTCCTCAATTTCCTTGATGTGTTATGAAAATTTTCGGCAAATCTCACTTACAGGCACGTAACTAAGTCGTTCCGAACGAAGGAAACTTGCGTACATAGCGATCTTAGCTCTGTGTGCCGAGAAGCGTTGTTCCTCAATTTCCTTGATGTGTTATGAAAATTTTCGGCAAATCTCACTTACAGGCACGTAACTAAGTCGTTCCGAACGAAGGAAACTTGCGTACATAGCGATCTTAGCTCTGTGTGCCGAGAAGCGTTGTTCCTCAATTTCCTTGATGTGTTATGAAAATTTTCGGCAAATCTCACTTACAGGCACGTAACTAAGTCGTTCCGAACGAAGGAAACTTGCGTACATAGCGATCTTAGCTCTGTGTGCCGAGAAGCGTTGTTCCTCAATTTCCTTGATGTGTTATGAAAATTTTCGGCAAATCTCACTTACAGGCACGTAACTAAGTCGTTCCGAACGAAGGAAACTTGCGTACATAGCGATCTTAGCTCTGTGTGCCGAGAAGCGTTGTTCCTCAATTTCCTTGATGTGTTATGAAAATTTTCGGCAAATCTCACTTACAGGCACGTAACTAAGTCGTTCCGAACGAAGGAAACTTGCGTACATAGCGATCTTAGCTCTGTGTGCCGAGAAGCGTTGTTCCTCAATTTCCTTGATGTGTTATGAAAATTTTCGGCAAATCTCACTTACAGGCACGTAACTAAGTCGTTCCGAACGAAGGAAACTTGCGTACATAGCGATCTTAGCTCTGTGTGCCGAGAAGCGTTGTTCCTCAATTTCCTTGA
Source organism: Formica aserva (assembly GCA_037039905.1). Classification (NCBI taxonomy): domain Eukaryota; kingdom Metazoa; phylum Arthropoda; class Insecta; order Hymenoptera; family Formicidae; genus Formica; species Formica aserva. The sequence continues at coordinate 14,783 of JAXRKO010000058.1, read as the reverse complement.
TGTGTTATGAAAATTTTCGGCAAATCTCACTTACAGGCACGTAACTAAGTCGTTCCGAACGAAGGAAACTTGCGTACATAGCGATCTTAGCTCTGTGTGCCGAGAAGCGTTGTTCCTCAATTTCCTTGATGTGTTATGAAAATTTTCGGCAAATCTCACTTACAGGCACGTAACTAAGTCGTTCCGAACGAAGGAAACTTGCGTACATAGCGATCTTAGCTCTGTGTGCCGAGAAGCGTTGTTCCTCAATTTCCTTGATGTGTTATGAAAATTTTCGGCAAATCTCACTTACAGGCACGTAACTAAGTCGTTCCGAACGAAGGAAACTTGCGTACATAGCGATCTTAGCTCTGTGTGCCGAGAAGCGTTGTTCCTCAATTTCCTTGATGTGTTATGAAAATTTTCGGCAAATCTCACTTACAGGCACGTAACTAAGTCGTTCCGAACGAAGGAAACTTGCGTACATAGCGATCTTAGCTCTGTGTGCCGAGAAGCGTTGTTCCTCAATTTCCTTGATGTGTTATGAAAATTTTCGGCAAATCTCACTTACAGGCACGTAACTAAGTCGTTCCGAACGAAGGAAACTTGCGTACATAGCGATCTTAGCTCTGTGTGCCGAGAAGCGTTGTTCCTCAATTTCCTTGATGTGTTATGAAAATTTTCGGCAAATCTCACTTACAGGCACGTAACTAAGTCGTTCCGAACGAAGGAAACTTGCGTACATAGCGATCTTAGCTCTGTGTGCCGAGAAGCGTTGTTCCTCAATTTCCTTGATGTGTTATGAAAATTTTCGGCAAATCTCACTTACAGGCACGTAACTAAGTCGTTCCGAACGAAGGAAACTTGCGTACATAGCGATCTTAGCTCTGTGTGCCGAGAAGCGTTGTTCCTCAATTTCCTTGATGTGTTATGAAAATTTTCGGCAAATCTCACTTACAGGCACGTAACTAAGTCGTTCCGAACGAAGGAAACTTGCGTACATAGCGATCTTAGCTCTGTGTGCCGAGAAGCGTTGTTCCTCAATTTCCTTGATGTGTTATGAAAATTTTCGGCAAATCTCACTTACAGGCACGTAACTAAGTCGTTCCGAACGAAGGAAACTTGCGTACATAGCGATCTTAGCTCTGTGTGCCGAGAAGCGTTGTTCCTCAATTTCCTTGATGTGTTATGAAAATTTTCGGCAAATCTCACTTACAGGCACGTAACTAAGTCGTTCCGAACGAAGGAAACTTGCGTACATAGCGATCTTAGCTCTGTGTGCCGAGAAGCGTTGTTCCTCAATTTCCTTGATGTGTTATGAAAATTTTCGGCAAATCTCACTTACAGGCACGTAACTAAGTCGTTCCGAACGAAGGAAACTTGCGTACATAGCGATCTTAGCTCTGTGTGCCGAGAAGCGTTGTTCCTCAATTTCCTTGATGTGTTATGAAAATTTTCGGCAAATCTCACTTACAGGCACGTAACTAAGTCGTTCCGAACGAAGGAAACTTGCGTACATAGCGATCTTAGCTCTGTGTGCCGAGAAGCGTTGTTCCTCAATTTCCTTGATGTGTTATGAAAATTTTCGGCAAATCTCACTTACAGGCACGTAACTAAGTCGTTCCGAACGAAGGAAACTTGCGTACATAGCGATCTTAGCTCTGTGTGCCGAGAAGCGTTGTTCCTCAATTTCCTTGATGTGTTATGAAAATTTTCGGCAAATCTCACTTACAGGCACGTAACTAAGTCGTTCCGAACGAAGGAAACTTGCGTACATAGCGATCTTAGCTCTGTGTGCCGAGAAGCGTTGTTCCTCAATTTCCTTGATGTGTTATGAAAATTTTCGGCAAATCTCACTTACAGGCACGTAACTAAGTCGTTCCGAACGAAGGAAACTTGCGTACATAGCGATCTTAGCTCTGTGTGCCGAGAAGCGTTGTTCCTCAATTTCCTTGATGTGTTATGAAAATTTTCGGCAAATCTCACTTACAGGCACGTAACTAAGTCGTTCCGAACGAAGGAAACTTGCGTACATAGCGATCTTAGCTCTGTGTGCCGAGAAGCGTTGTTCCTCAATTTCCTTGATGTGTTATGAAAATTTTCGGCAAATCTCACTTACAGGCACGTAACTAAGTCGTTCCGAACGAAGGAAACTTGCGTACATAGCGATCTTAGCTCTGTGTGCCGAGAAGCGTTGTTCCTCAATTTCCTTGATGTGTTATGAAAATTTTCGGCAAATCTCACTTACAGGCACGTAACTAAGTCGTTCCGAACGAAGGAAACTTGCGTACATAGCGATCTTAGCTCTGTGTGCCGAGAAGCGTTGTTCCTCAATTTCCTTGATGTGTTATGAAAATTTTCGGCAAATCTCACTTACAGGCACGTAACTAAGTCGTTCCGAACGAAGGAAACTTGCGTACATAGCGATCTTAGCTCTGTGTGCCGAGAAGCGTTGTTCCTCAATTTCCTTGATGTGTTATGAAAATTTTCGGCAAATCTCACTTACAGGCACGTAACTAAGTCGTTCCGAACGAAGGAAACTTGCGTACATAGCGATCTTAGCTCTGTGTGCCGAGAAGCGTTGTTCCTCAATTTCCTTGATGTGTTATGAAAATTTTCGGCAAATCTCACTTACAGGCACGTAACTAAGTCGTTCCGAACGAAGGAAACTTGCGTACATAGCGATCTTAGCTCTGTGTGCCGAGAAGCGTTGTTCCTCAATTTCCTTGATGTGTTATGAAAATTTTCGGCAAATCTCACTTACAGGCACGTAACTAAGTCGTTCCGAACGAAGGAAACTTGCGTACATAGCGATCTTAGCTCTGTGTGCCGAGAAGCGTTGTTCCTCAATTTCCTTGATGTGTTATGAAAATTTTCGGCAAATCTCACTTACAGGCACGTAACTAAGTCGTTCCGAACGAAGGAAACTTGCGTACATAGCGATCTTAGCTCTGTGTGCCGAGAAGCGTTGTTCCTCAATTTCCTTGATGTGTTATGAAAATTTTCGGCAAATCTCACTTACAGGCACGTAACTAAGTCGTTCCGAACGAAGGAAACTTGCGTACATAGCGATCTTAGCTCTGTGTGCCGAGAAGCGTTGTTCCTCAATTTCCTTGATGTGTTATGAAAATTTTCGGCAAATCTCACTTACAGGCACGTAACTAAGTCGTTCCGAACGAAGGAAACTTGCGTACATAGCGATCTTAGCTCTGTGTGCCGAGAAGCGTTGTTCCTCAATTTCCTTGATGTGTTATGAAAATTTTCGGCAAATCTCACTTACAGGCACGTAACTAAGTCGTTCCGAACGAAGGAAACTTGCGTACATAGCGATCTTAGCTCTGTGTGCCGAGAAGCGTTGTTCCTCAATTTCCTTGATGTGTTATGAAAATTTTCGGCAAATCTCACTTACAGGCACGTAACTAAGTCGTTCCGAACGAAGGAAACTTGCGTACATAGCGATCTTAGCTCTGTGTGCCGAGAAGCGTTGTTCCTCAATTTCCTTGATGTGTTATGAAAATTTTCGGCAAATCTCACTTACAGGCACGTAACTAAGTCGTTCCGAACGAAGGAAACTTGCGTACATAGCGATCTTAGCTCTGTGTGCCGAGAAGCGTTGTTCCTCAATTTCCTTGATGTGTTATGAAAATTTTCGGCAAATCTCACTTACAGGCACGTAACTAAGTCGTTCCGAACGAAGGAAACTTGCGTACATAGCGATCTTAGCTCTGTGTGCCGAGAAGCGTTGTTCCTCAATTTCCTTGATGTGTTATGAAAATTTTCGGCAAATCTCACTTACAGGCACGTAACTAAGTCGTTCCGAACGAAGGAAACTTGCGTACATAGCGATCTTAGCTCTGTGTGCCGAGAAGCGTTGTTCCTCAATTTCCTTGATGTGTTATGAAAATTTTCGGCAAATCTCACTTACAGGCACGTAACTAAGTCGTTCCGAACGAAGGAAACTTGCGTACATAGCGATCTTAGCTCTGTGTGCCGAGAAGCGTTGTTCCTCAATTTCCTTGATGTGTTATGAAAATTTTCGGCAAATCTCACTTACAGGCACGTAACTAAGTCGTTCCGAACGAAGGAAACTTGCGTACATAGCGATCTTAGCTCTGTGTGCCGAGAAGCGTTGTTCCTCAATTTCCTTGATGTGTTATGAAAATTTTCGGCAAATCTCACTTACAGGCACGTAACTAAGTCGTTCCGAACGAAGGAAACTTGCGTACATAGCGATCTTAGCTCTGTGTGCCGAGAAGCGTTGTTCCTCAATTTCCTTGATGTGTTATGAAAATTTTCGGCAAATCTCACTTACAGGCACGTAACTAAGTCGTTCCGAACGAAGGAAACTTGCGTACATAGCGATCTTAGCTCTGTGTGCCGAGAAGCGTTGTTCCTCAATTTCCTTGATGTGTTATGAAAATTTTCGGCAAATCTCACTTACAGGCACGTAACTAAGTCGTTCCGAACGAAGGAAACTTGCGTACATAGCGATCTTAGCTCTGTGTGCCGAGAAGCGTTGTTCCTCAATTTCCTTGATGTGTTATGAAAATTTTCGGCAAATCTCACTTACAGGCACGTAACTAAGTCGTTCCGAACGAAGGAAACTTGCGTACATAGCGATCTTAGCTCTGTGTGCCGAGAAGCGTTGTTCCTCAATTTCCTTGATGTGTTATGAAAATTTTCGGCAAATCTCACTTACAGGCACGTAACTAAGTCGTTCCGAACGAAGGAAACTTGCGTACATAGCGATCTTAGCTCTGTGTGCCGAGAAGCGTTGTTCCTCAATTTCCTTGATGTGTTATGAAAATTTTCGGCAAATCTCACTTACAGGCACGTAACTAAGTCGTTCCGAACGAAGGAAACTTGCGTACATAGCGATCTTAGCTCTGTGTGCCGAGAAGCGTTGTTCCTCAATTTCCTTGATGTGTTATGAAAATTTTCGGCAAATCTCACTTACAGGCACGTAACTAAGTCGTTCCGAACGAAGGAAACTTGCGTACATAGCGATCTTAGCTCTGTGTGCCGAGAAGCGTTGTTCCTCAATTTCCTTGATGTGTTATGAAAATTTTCGGCAAATCTCACTTACAGGCACGTAACTAAGTCGTTCCGAACGAAGGAAACTTGCGTACATAGCGATCTTAGCTCTGTGTGCCGAGAAGCGTTGTTCCTCAATTTCCTTGATGTGTTATGAAAATTTTCGGCAAATCTCACTTACAGGCACGTAACTAAGTCGTTCCGAACGAAGGAAACTTGCGTACATAGCGATCTTAGCTCTGTGTGCCGAGAAGCGTTGTTCCTCAATTTCCTTGATGTGTTATGAAAATTTTCGGCAAATCTCACTTACAGGCACGTAACTAAGTCGTTCCGAACGAAGGAAACTTGCGTACATAGCGATCTTAGCTCTGTGTGCCGAGAAGCGTTGTTCCTCAATTTCCTTGATGTGTTATGAAAATTTTCGGCAAATCTCACTTACAGGCACGTAACTAAGTCGTTCCGAACGAAGGAAACTTGCGTACATAGCGATCTTAGCTCTGTGTGCCGAGAAGCGTTGTTCCTCAATTTCCTTGATGTGTTATGAAAATTTTCGGCAAATCTCACTTACAGGCACGTAACTAAGTCGTTCCGAACGAAGGAAACTTGCGTACATAGCGATCTTAGCTCTGTGTGCCGAGAAGCGTTGTTCCTCAATTTCCTTGATGTGTTATGAAAATTTTCGGCAAATCTCACTTACAGGCACGTAACTAAGTCGTTCCGAACGAAGGAAACTTGCGTACATAGCGATCTTAGCTCTGTGTGCCGAGAAGCGTTGTTCCTCAATTTCCTTGATGTGTTATGAAAATTTTCGGCAAATCTCACTTACAGGCACGTAACTAAGTCGTTCCGAACGAAGGAAACTTGCGTACATAGCGATCTTAGCTCTGTGTGCCGAGAAGCGTTGTTCCTCAATTTCCTTGATGTGTTATGAAAATTTTCGGCAAATCTCACTTACAGGCACGTAACTAAGTCGTTCCGAACGAAGGAAACTTGCGTACATAGCGATCTTAGCTCTGTGTGCCGAGAAGCGTTGTTCCTCAATTTCCTTGATGTGTTATGAAAATTTTCGGCAAATCTCACTTACAGGCACGTAACTAAGTCGTTCCGAACGAAGGAAACTTGCGTACATAGCGATCTTAGCTCTGTGTGCCGAGAAGCGTTGTTCCTCAATTTCCTTGATGTGTTATGAAAATTTTCGGCAAATCTCACTTACAGGCACGTAACTAAGTCGTTCCGAACGAAGGAAACTTGCGTACATAGCGATCTTAGCTCTGTGTGCCGAGAAGCGTTGTTCCTCAATTTCCTTGATGTGTTATGAAAATTTTCGGCAAATCTCACTTACAGGCACGTAACTAAGTCGTTCCGAACGAAGGAAACTTGCGTACATAGCGATCTTAGCTCTGTGTGCCGAGAAGCGTTGTTCCTCAATTTCCTTGATGTGTTATGAAAATTTTCGGCAAATCTCACTTACAGGCACGTAACTAAGTCGTTCCGAACGAAGGAAACTTGCGTACATAGCGATCTTAGCTCTGTGTGCCGAGAAGCGTTGTTCCTCAATTTCCTTGATGTGTTATGAAAATTTTCGGCAAATCTCACTTACAGGCACGTAACTAAGTCGTTCCGAACGAAGGAAACTTGCGTACATAGCGATCTTAGCTCTGTGTGCCGAGAAGCGTTGTTCCTCAATTTCCTTGATGTGTTATGAAAATTTTCGGCAAATCTCACTTACAGGCACGTAACTAAGTCGTTCCGAACGAAGGAAACTTGCGTACATAGCGATCTTAGCTCTGTGTGCCGAGAAGCGTTGTTCCTCAATTTCCTTGATGTGTTATGAAAATTTTCGGCAAATCTCACTTACAGGCACGTAACTAAGTCGTTCCGAACGAAGGAAACTTGCGTACATAGCGATCTTAGCTCTGTGTGCCGAGAAGCGTTGTTCCTCAATTTCCTTGATGTGTTATGAAAATTTTCGGCAAATCTCACTTACAGGCACGTAACTAAGTCGTTCCGAACGAAGGAAACTTGCGTACATAGCGATCTTAGCTCTGTGTGCCGAGAAGCGTTGTTCCTCAATTTCCTTGATGTGTTATGAAAATTTTCGGCAAATCTCACTTACAGGCACGTAACTAAGTCGTTCCGAACGAAGGAAACTTGCGTACATAGCGATCTTAGCTCTGTGTGCCGAGAAGCGTTGTTCCTCAATTTCCTTGATGTGTTATGAAAATTTTCGGCAAATCTCACTTACAGGCACGTAACTAAGTCGTTCCGAACGAAGGAAACTTGCGTACATAGCGATCTTAGCTCTGTGTGCCGAGAAGCGTTGTTCCTCAATTTCCTTGATGTGTTATGAAAATTTTCGGCAAATCTCACTTACAGGCACGTAACTAAGTCGTTCCGAACGAAGGAAACTTGCGTACATAGCGATCTTAGCTCTGTGTGCCGAGAAGCGTTGTTCCTCAATTTCCTTGATGTGTTATGAAAATTTTCGGCAAATCTCACTTACAGGCACGTAACTAAGTCGTTCCGAACGAAGGAAACTTGCGTACATAGCGATCTTAGCTCTGTGTGCCGAGAAGCGTTGTTCCTCAATTTCCTTGATGTGTTATGAAAATTTTCGGCAAATCTCACTTACAGGCACGTAACTAAGTCGTTCCGAACGAAGGAAACTTGCGTACATAGCGATCTTAGCTCTGTGTGCCGAGAAGCGTTGTTCCTCAATTTCCTTGATGTGTTATGAAAATTTTCGGCAAATCTCACTTACAGGCACGTAACTAAGTCGTTCCGAACGAAGGAAACTTGCGTACATAGCGATCTTAGCTCTGTGTGCCGAGAAGCGTTGTTCCTCAATTTCCTTGATGTGTTATGAAAATTTTCGGCAAATCTCACTTACAGGCACGTAACTAAGTCGTTCCGAACGAAGGAAACTTGCGTACATAGCGATCTTAGCTCTGTGTGCCGAGAAGCGTTGTTCCTCAATTTCCTTGATGTGTTATGAAAATTTTCGGCAAATCTCACTTACAGGCACGTAACTAAGTCGTTCCGAACGAAGGAAACTTGCGTACATAGCGATCTTAGCTCTGTGTGCCGAGAAGCGTTGTTCCTCAATTTCCTTGATGTGTTATGAAAATTTTCGGCAAATCTCACTTACAGGCACGTAACTAAGTCGTTCCGAACGAAGGAAACTTGCGTACATAGCGATCTTAGCTCTGTGTGCCGAGAAGCGTTGTTCCTCAATTTCCTTGATGTGTTATGAAAATTTTCGGCAAATCTCACTTACAGGCACGTAACTAAGTCGTTCCGAACGAAGGAAACTTGCGTACATAGCGATCTTAGCTCTGTGTGCCGAGAAGCGTTGTTCCTCAATTTCCTTGATGTGTTATGAAAATTTTCGGCAAATCTCACTTACAGGCACGTAACTAAGTCGTTCCGAACGAAGGAAACTTGCGTACATAGCGATCTTAGCTCTGTGTGCCGAGAAGCGTTGTTCCTCAATTTCCTTGATGTGTTATGAAAATTTTCGGCAAATCTCACTTACAGGCACGTAACTAAGTCGTTCCGAACGAAGGAAACTTGCGTACATAGCGATCTTAGCTCTGTGTGCCGAGAAGCGTTGTTCCTCAATTTCCTTGATGTGTTATGAAAATTTTCGGCAAATCTCACTTACAGGCACGTAACTAAGTCGTTCCGAACGAAGGAAACTTGCGTACATAGCGATCTTAGCTCTGTGTGCCGAGAAGCGTTGTTCCTCAATTTCCTTGATGTGTTATGAAAATTTTCGGCAAATCTCACTTACAGGCACGTAACTAAGTCGTTCCGAACGAAGGAAACTTGCGTACATAGCGATCTTAGCTCTGTGTGCCGAGAAGCGTTGTTCCTCAATTTCCTTGATGTGTTATGAAAATTTTCGGCAAATCTCACTTACAGGCACGTAACTAAGTCGTTCCGAACGAAGGAAACTTGCGTACATAGCGATCTTAGCTCTGTGTGCCGAGAAGCGTTGTTCCTCAATTTCCTTGATGTGTTATGAAAATTTTCGGCAAATCTCACTTACAGGCACGTAACTAAGTCGTTCCGAACGAAGGAAACTTGCGTACATAGCGATCTTAGCTCTGTGTGCCGAGAAGCGTTGTTCCTCAATTTCCTTGATGTGTTATGAAAATTTTCGGCAAATCTCACTTACAGGCACGTAACTAAGTCGTTCCGAACGAAGGAAACTTGCGTACATAGCGATCTTAGCTCTGTGTGCCGAGAAGCGTTGTTCCTCAATTTCCTTGATGTGTTATGAAAATTTTCGGCAAATCTCACTTACAGGCACGTAACTAAGTCGTTCCGAACGAAGGAAACTTGCGTACATAGCGATCTTAGCTCTGTGTGCCGAGAAGCGTTGTTCCTCAATTTCCTTGATGTGTTATGAAAATTTTCGGCAAATCTCACTTACAGGCACGTAACTAAGTCGTTCCGAACGAAGGAAACTTGCGTACATAGCGATCTTAGCTCTGTGTGCCGAGAAGCGTTGTTCCTCAATTTCCTTGATGTGTTATGAAAATTTTCGGCAAATCTCACTTACAGGCACGTAACTAAGTCGTTCCGAACGAAGGAAACTTGCGTACATAGCGATCTTAGCTCTGTGTGCCGAGAAGCGTTGTTCCTCAATTTCCTTGATGTGTTATGAAAATTTTCGGCAAATCTCACTTACAGGCACGTAACTAAGTCGTTCCGAACGAAGGAAACTTGCGTACATAGCGATCTTAGCTCTGTGTGCCGAGAAGCGTTGTTCCTCAATTTCCTTGATGTGTTATGAAAATTTTCGGCAAATCTCACTTACAGGCACGTAACTAAGTCGTTCCGAACGAAGGAAACTTGCGTACATAGCGATCTTAGCTCTGTGTGCCGAGAAGCGTTGTTCCTCAATTTCCTTGATGTGTTATGAAAATTTTCGGCAAATCTCACTTACAGGCACGTAACTAAGTCGTTCCGAACGAAGGAAACTTGCGTACATAGCGATCTTAGCTCTGTGTGCCGAGAAGCGTTGTTCCTCAATTTCCTTGATGTGTTATGAAAATTTTCGGCAAATCTCACTTACAGGCACGTAACTAAGTCGTTCCGAACGAAGGAAACTTGCGTACATAGCGATCTTAGCTCTGTGTGCCGAGAAGCGTTGTTCCTCAATTTCCTTGATGTGTTATGAAAATTTTCGGCAAATCTCACTTACAGGCACGTAACTAAGTCGTTCCGAACGAAGGAAACTTGCGTACATAGCGATCTTAGCTCTGTGTGCCGAGAAGCGTTGTTCCTCAATTTCCTTGATGTGTTATGAAAATTTTCGGCAAATCTCACTTACAGGCACGTAACTAAGTCGTTCCGAACGAAGGAAACTTGCGTACATAGCGATCTTAGCTCTGTGTGCCGAGAAGCGTTGTTCCTCAATTTCCTTGATGTGTTATGAAAATTTTCGGCAAATCTCACTTACAGGCACGTAACTAAGTCGTTCCGAACGAAGGAAACTTGCGTACATAGCGATCTTAGCTCTGTGTGCCGAGAAGCGTTGTTCCTCAATTTCCTTGATGTGTTATGAAAATTTTCGGCAAATCTCACTTACAGGCACGTAACTAAGTCGTTCCGAACGAAGGAAACTTGCGTACATAGCGATCTTAGCTCTGTGTGCCGAGAAGCGTTGTTCCTCAATTTCCTTGATGTGTTATGAAAATTTTCGGCAAATCTCACTTACAGGCACGTAACTAAGTCGTTCCGAACGAAGGAAACTTGCGTACATAGCGATCTTAGCTCTGTGTGCCGAGAAGCGTTGTTCCTCAATTTCCTTGATGTGTTATGAAAATTTTCGGCAAATCTCACTTACAGGCACGTAACTAAGTCGTTCCGAACGAAGGAAACTTGCGTACATAGCGATCTTAGCTCTGTGAGCCGAGAAGCGTTGTTCCTCAATTTCCTTGATGTGTTATGAAAATTTTCGGCAAATCTCACTTACAGGCACGTAACTAAGTCGTTCCGAACGAAGGAAACTTGCGTACATAGCGATCTTAGCTCTGTGTGCCGAGAAGCGTTGTTCCTCAATTTCCTTGATGTGTTATGAAAATTTTCGGCAAATCTCACTTACAGGCACGTAACTAAGTCGTTCCGAACGAAGGAAACTTGCGTACATAGCGATCTTAGCTCTGTGTGCCGAGAAGCGTTGTTCCTCAATTTCCTTGATGTGTTATGAAAATTTTCGGCAAATCTCACTTACAGGCACGTAACTAAGTCGTTCCGAACGAAGGAAACTTGCGTACATAGCGATCTTAGCTCTGTGTGCCGAGAAGCGTTGTTCCTCAATTTCCTTGATGTGTTATGAAAATTTTCGGCAAATCTCACTTACAGGCACGTAACTAAGTCGTTCCGAACGAAGGAAACTTGCGTACATAGCGATCTTAGCTCTGTGTGCCGAGAAGCGTTGTTCCTCAATTTCCTTGATGTGTTATGAAAATTTTCGGCAAATCTCACTTACAGGCACGTAACTAAGTCGTTCCGAACGAAGGAAACTTGCGTACATAGCGATCTTAGCTCTGTGTGCCGAGAAGCGTTGTTCCTCAATTTCCTTGATGTGTTATGAAAATTTTCGGCAAATCTCACTTACAGGCACGTAACTAAGTCGTTCCGAACGAAGGAAACTTGCGTACATAGCGATCTTAGCTCTGTGTGCCGAGAAGCGTTGTTCCTCAATTTCCTTGATGTGTTATGAAAATTTTCGGCAAATCTCACTTACAGGCACGTAACTAAGTCGTTCCGAACGAAGGAAACTTGCGTACATAGCGATCTTAGCTCTGTGTGCCGAGAAGCGTTGTTCCTCAATTTCCTTGATGTGTTATGAAAATTTTCGGCAAATCTCACTTACAGGCACGTAACTAAGTCGTTCCGAACGAAGGAAACTTGCGTACATAGCGATCTTAGCTCTGTGTGCCGAGAAGCGTTGTTCCTCAATTTCCTTGATGTGTTATGAAAATTTTCGGTATATCTCACTTACAGGTACGTAACTAAGTCGTTCCGAACGAAGGAAACTTGCGTACATAGCGATCTTAGCTCTGTGTGCCGAGAAGCGTTGTTCCTCAATTTCCTTGATGTGTTATGAAAACTTTCGGCAATCTCACTTACAGGTACGTAACTAAGTCGTTCCGAACGAAGGAAACTTGCGTACATAGCGATCTTAGCTCTGTGTGCCGAGAAGCGTTGTTCCTCAATTTCCTTGATGTGTTATGAAAATTTCGGACAAATCTCACTTACAGGCACGTAACTAAGTCGTTCCGAACGAAGGAAACTTGCGTACATAGCGATCTTAGCTCTGTGAGCCGAGAAGCGTTGTTCCTCAATTTCCTTGATGTGTTATGAAAATTTTCGGCAAATCTCACTTACAGGCACGTAACTAAGTCGTTCCGAACGAAGGAAACTTGCGTACATAGCGATCTTAGCTCTGTGTGCCGAGAAGCGTTGTTCCTCAATTTCCTTGATGTGTTATGAAAATTTTCGGCAAATCTCACTTACAGGCACGTAACTAAGTCGTTCCGAACGAAGGAAACTTGCGTACATAGCGATCTTAGCTCTGTGTGCCGAGAAGCGTTGTTCCTCAATTTCCTTGATGTGTTATGAAAATTTTCGGCAAATCTCACTTACAGGCACGTAACTAAGTCGTTCCGAACGAAGGAAACTTGCGTACATAGCGATCTTAGCTCTGTGAGCCGAGAAGCGTTGTTCCTCAATTTCCTTGATGTGTTATGAAAATTTTTACAAATCTCACTTACAGGCACGTAACTAAGTCGTTCCGAACGAAGGAAACTTGCGTACATAGCGATCTTAGCTCTGTGTGCCGAGAAGCGTTGTTCCTCAATTTCCTTGATGTGTTATGAAAATTTTCGGCAAATCTCACTTACAGGCACGTAACTAAGTCGTTCCGAACGAAGGAAACTTGCGTACATAGCGATCTTAGCTCTGTGTGCCGAGAAGCGTTGTTCCTCAATTTCCTTGATGTGTTATGAAAATTTTCGGCAAATCTCACTTACAGGCACGTAACTAAGTCGTTCCGAACGAAGGAAACTTGCGTACATAGCGATCTTAGCTCTGTGTGCCGAGAAGCGTTGTTCCTCAATTTCCTTGATGTGTTATGAAAATTTTCGGCAAATCTCACTTACAGGCACGTAACTAAGTCGTTCCGAACGAAGGAAACTTGCGTACATAGCGATCTTAGCTCTGTGTGCCGAGAAGCGTTGTTCCTCAATTTCCTTGATGTGTTATGAAAATTTTCGGCAAATCTCACTTACAGGCACGTAACTAAGTCGTTCCGAACGAAGGAAACTTGCGTACATAGCGATCTTAGCTCTGTGTGCCGAGAAGCGTTGTTCCTCAATTTCCTTGATGTGTTATGAAAATTTTCGGCAAATCTCACTTACAGGCACGTAACTAAGTCGTTCCGAACGAAGGAAACTTGCGTACATAGCGATCTTAGCTCTGTGTGCCGAGAAGCGTTGTTCCTCAATTTCCTTGATGTGTTATGAAAATTTTCGGCAAATCTCACTTACAGGCACGTAACTAAGTCGTTCCGAACGAAGGAAACTTGCGTACATAGCGATCTTAGCTCTGTGTGCCGAGAAGCGTTGTTCCTCAATTTCCTTGATGTGTTATGAAAATTTTCGGCAAATCTCACTTACAGGCACGTAACTAAGTCGTTCCGAACGAAGGAAACTTGCGTACATAGCGATCTTAGCTCTGTGAGCCGAGAAGCGTTGTTCCTCAATTTCCTTGATGTGTTATGAAAATTTTCGGCAAATCTCACTTACAGGCACGTAACTAAGTCGTTCCGAACGAAGGAAACTTGCGTACATAGCGATCTTAGCTCTGTGTGCCGAGAAGCGTTGTTCCTCAATTTCCTTGATGTGTTATGAAAATTTTCGGCAAATCTCACTTACAGGCACGTAACTAAGTCGTTCCGAACGAAGGAAACTTGCGTACATAGCGATCTTAGCTCTGTGTGCCGAGAAGCGTTGTTCCTCAATTTCCTTGATGTGTTATGAAAATTTTCGGCAAATCTCACTTACAGGCACGTAACTAAGTCGTTCCGAACGAAGGAAACTTGCGTACATAGCGATCTTAGCTCTGTGTGCCGAGAAGCGTTGTTCCTCAATTTCCTTGATGTGTTATGAAAATTTTCGGCAAATCTCACTTACAGGCACGTAACTAAGTCGTTCCGAACGAAGGAAACTTGCGTACATAGCGATCTTAGCTCTGTGTGCCGAGAAGCGTTGTTCCTCAATTTCCTTGATGTGTTATGAAAATTTTCGGCAAATCTCACTTACAGGCACGTAACTAAGTCGTTCCGAACGAAGGAAACTTGCGTACATAGCGATCTTAGCTCTGTGTGCCGAGAAGCGTTGTTCCTCAATTTCCTTGATGTGTTATGAAAATTTTCGGCAAATCTCACTTACAGGCACGTAACTAAGTCGTTCCGAACGAAGGAAACTTGCGTACATAGCGATCTTAGCTCTGTGTGCCGAGAAGCGTTGTTCCTCAATTTCCTTGATGTGTTATGAAAATTTTCGGCAAATCTCACTTACAGGCACGTAACTAAGTCGTTCCGAACGAAGGAAACTTGCGTACATAGCGATCTTAGCTCTGTGTGCCGAGAAGCGTTGTTCCTCAATTTCCTTGATGTGTTATGAAAATTTTCGGCAAATCTCACTTACAGGCACGTAACTAAGTCGTTCCGAACGAAGGAAACTTGCGTACAT